>CAXKVY010003175.1:0-30137 GCA_964058915.1 Tetropium fuscum
CTTCTTAACAACTAATTTTTTAATTCATGTCAATATCTCTATTAATAGGGAAGATATGATTAATTAAAATAATGACGTAGTTTTTCAATTTATAATAAACATAATAACTTTTTATATTATATTTATAATAACTTTTCACTTCACAAACAAAGAACCAACATACAAAATTTCTCGATAATGAATTTAACAATGTTTTAAAATTAACAACAACAATAAACTTAAAAAAAAACAGTTGATATCTTGTATTGCCTCCCCGAGCAAGAATTACAGCTTCCATGCATCTTGGCATCCCCTCAAATAAATGACGAATGGCACCTTGGTCACATTCATCCCATGCTTGTATGACAGCTGCACTAAGCTCCGTCAGGTTCACAGGAGCATGAACTTGGGCTCGTACACGTCTTCCTACCATGTCCCAAACATGTTCGATAGGGTTAAGATCTGGGCTTCTTGCAGGCCACACCATACGGTTAACATCAACCTGATCCAAATACTCGGAAACGATTCTTGCCACATGTGGACGGGCATTATCATGCATTAGCATGGAATTGTTTCCAATAAATAGGACAAAAGGCATAACATGTGGTTCCAAAATGTCAGTAATATACCTATCAACAGTCATTGCTCCACCATTTACCGCCACTAACTCTGTACGAGCTTCAAGACTAATTCCTCCCCACACCATAATTGAGCCACCGCCAGAACTGAGCCTTGGCACAATATTACACTCTGCAAACCTTTCGCCACCTCTTCGCCATACTCTGTGACGGCCATCTGGAGATAACATACAAAATCTCGATTCATCAGTAAACAGGATTTTACCCCATTACTCAATTCCCCAATTTTGGTGTTCACGGGCGAAAAGAAGGCGCTCTCTACGATGTTCTCCAGTCAGCAATGGGCCATTGGCAGGTCTTCTTGACTTTAAGCCAACTTCATTTAGCCTTGTTCTCACAGTTCGTACACGAATATCTACACCACGTACATGTTGTAAAGAATTCCGCTCACTAACTGAAGTAGAGTCCCTGTTTCGTAGTATTCTTAGGGCTAAAAAACGGTCGTCCTGCTGAGTTGTACATCTTTTTCTTCCTGATTATATTCCTCTGGTGTATTCCACAGTTTCTCGAAACCGTTCCACGGCTCTTTGAATACTACATCTCGAAACACCTAGAACTTGTGCCGCATAGTATTAAAGTTATAGCTCTGGCGGCGCGCCAATTGCACTTAAGACCATTATTACTTTTTATTGTTTACCGTTACTTTGTTATAATTCAGACCATATCGCAACAATTAACTTAGAAACACTAGCGACACAAAAAAAAACAAACGAATATACTAAAGCAGCTTTGCAAAAACCCATTGGCAACTGCATTGAAAATTACCACGACACATAGTCATTATTTTAATTAATCATATCTTCCCTATTAATAGAGATATTGACATGAATTAAAAAATGAATTGTTAAGAAGAGACTACGCTAAAGTTCTGTACTAAAATTTTCAACTTTTTATTGCGTGCACCACAATAAAACAGAGTGTTGCAAACTTTATGCAAAAATCCAATGTAATTGGTACACCTTGTATATGGTTAAGATTTAAAATTGAGCCGATTCAGTAGCACATATGCATTCCGCACGAACAAACCTACAATTTCAAAAAAAAATCATGTAAATCGAACCTATAGTTAGGAAAATATTTTCAAATGAATTTTTGGTAAATTTTAGATGGATCGAATTTTGTGCAATATATATATATATATATATATATATATATATATATATATATATATATATATATATATATATATATATATATATATATATATATATATATATATATATATATATATATATATATATATATATATATATATATATATATATATATATATATATGTCTGCGGTCTTACTAGCCAGCCTATAACTTCCTTGTAAAATAATATATCGATTTAAAATTTTGTAGTTATATGTTTAACTACGGTGCACAGTTTGATCACCTCAATATCTGATTTTTATTTCCGGTTTAACCGGAAGCAGTATAAACTTTGTTATTTTTAATGGAACTCCCTGTATATTATTCGAGATTTAGATTGCCCAGGAAATTTTAGGTCTAAAACATGTAGCATACTCTATATCTATTTTTGACAGTTTTCGAGAAAATGGCGGTGGAAATTGTTGAAAATTGGTGAAAATGAAATAATTTATGATTGATAAATCATAAATTATTTCATTTTCACATAAATAAATGAATGTAGGAACAAATCTGTTACCGTTATTTAAGTTTTTTAATGAGCAATATTTGATAAATCATAAAAATGTCATTTCCGGCTGAATCGGAAATTCTACGAAAAGTGATTTTCAGGCTCAAATTACTTCGATATATTTAATGGAACGCCCTGTATTGAACCTTAAATTTTTATTCTACAAACCTTTCTGGATATTTTTTGTTTCTAGTGTCCCCTGTCCAAACCTAATACGTCATGAGATATCGGCGACTAATATATAATATAATATATGTACCGATTTCGAAAAACTGTATTTTCCGTTCCAAACTGAACTTGTTTGATATTTATAAGTTCCCAACATTTACTACGTCACTGTATAATTGCTTTTTTTCTCTTCACCGATGATAAGAAAACATTTAAAGTAATCGAAGAAATTAATCAACATTTCACTTTCGGTTTCTCACTTGATCCGTTTAATTTATGAAACACACTTTTTAGTTCTTAATATAAAACAGACATTACGTTATTGTAGTTACGTTTTTGTAGCTGTTCTACTGTATTTAAAAAACAACATTGCTATATACAACTATTCACTCAACGACATGAAAATATGAATTGGTTAAAAAATTCCAAGACATTGGAACTGCAGCAAATAAAAACGGAATATGCAACTGCCTGTAAAGGCAAAAAAAATGGAGCAAATAAGTAGCAATTTTAGACACTGTACGTTGAGTATAAGAATGTTGTAAACTATAAACATTCTAACCTATAAACGTATGGTGGTGAGTGTCATTCCAGATCCAATATGGCGGACCGCCCAAGAGGGCGGGATAATTATTTTTTATGCACTGCCATGATATGAGTATGAAAGGGTTTGCTGAGAAGAATACGAGAATAAAATTATGTTACTCTAAATCCAATATGGCGAACTCCCAAAGATGGTGGACAGTGTTTTTTTTTGCACCCCCACGATATGAATGTCAAACGAAAGGGTTGAAGGGAAAAAATTCAAAATGGAGGAAAGCTATACCAATTTTAAAGAGTCACAACTCGGCAACGGTTAGGGATTGTCTGGTGATGCTCGAACAACTGTTGTAGGGACCGACAATGGTCAACTGCTGGCCATAAAAAAATAATATAATTTTTGCTGATTATCTCTAAACACTGCGCCAAGTATGGATAATATACCTGTCGCATATAAGCAATCCTTATAGTCATACAGATATGTGACTATTTACGGCAATTTGATTGACCGTTTCCAGGTTTCTCACAATTTATATGAAAATAATATCAATCATCGACCTTGTGACAAAATTCCTGTGAGGTAACAATCTATTAATATTCTTGGGAACTCAACTGGTCCTCCTTGGTAGACCTTATAGAACAGCGAAATCGAGGAACGATTATGAAGTTTATTTTACGTAGAACGAGGCGACAAGTTATGTGTTATTTGAAGTACGTTATTTTGAAGTTAAAATTGGTGTTTACGACATTTTTTTGTGGTACAGAACTTTTTTACATCGAAAAAATGTAAAAAATCTCAGATTTTTAAAAACCATGTTTTTTACGTTTACATCGTCATATCTCGAGATCTACGTAAGCTATCAGCCTCATTTTTTTTAAATTCGAGTATAGCATTAGGTGCTTGCAACAGTGTCATTATCATTACTGAATATTGTTTATTATTGCATTTAAATTAAAATATAAAACAAAAGAACCACTTAACATGTTCATGCTCTCATTCAGACACGACAAGAGTATTGACAAAATTTACAGAATAACTGATATACTAGGGGGTCAGAGTTGAAATTCTGTCATTAAGAAAATCCAGGCTTGTGCCACAGTGCAAAAAATGTCAAGCATATGGACACACGCAAAAATACTATGCCATGGAACCACGCTGCGTCAGATGTACTGGCAAGCACCTAACAATGGAGTGTGAAAAACCAAAGAATGCAAAACCAAAATGTGTTCATTGTGGTGAAGGGCATCCAGCTAACTACAGAGGATGCGTGGTTGCAAAAGAAGCACAAAAATTCAAAGATAGACGCACTAAGAAACCAGTACCTCCTAAGCAGCCACAGAGGCATAACCAAGTTCCAAAGTATATAAGTGCAGGACAAAAAGCGTACAGTCAAGAAGTTACTGGTAAGCCTGAATTGAGTATTAATACAAATGAAACTAAACAAAATGACCAAAATGTTCTCATACGAAACTCTCTTCAACAAATGATGGAAAAACTAACACAAATGGATGAACGTATCAGCAGACTTGAACATAGCGCTAGGAGCTATTCCAAAAACTCGTAATGTTAAGTAGCCTTTGAACTATGGAATGGAATGCCAATGGACTCTTACGACACCAACAAGAACTGTAAGCAGTCTTAGATATAGAGACATATGCCTTATTTCGGAGACTCATTTTACTACTGAATCATTCATTAAATTTAAGGGACATAGAACATATCACACTATATACCCAGCAAATGCAGCCAAAAGTGGTACTGCCATCGTAATTAAGGATTCATTTAAGCATCATCAAGAAACGGGGTATAAAACAGAACAGTTTTAAGCTGCATCTGTAAAGGTAAAAACCAAAACTTAGATAATTGTCTCTGCAGTTTATTGTCCGCCTAGACATGCTCTCAAAAAAGAACAATATGTAGACTTTCTAAATAGTCACGAACATAGATTCATCATAGGTGGCGATTACAATGCCAAACATGTCCAATGGGGATCTAGTTTAACCAAATACAAAAGGAAAAGAACTTCTACAAGCAGCCAATCAACTAACGTGGGAAACATTATCAACTGGCAAGCCAACATATCGGCCTACAGATCCCAACAAAATCCCAGATCTAGTTGATTTTTTTCATAACTCGAAATGTATCAGTAAACGATACACATCTTGAAGAAGCTTGGGATTTGAACTCTGACCATTCTCCCATATTACTTACGCTCAGCGACAGCATTATAGAAAGTGAATTAGCCCATAGATTAGTAAATAAACTAACAGATTGGAAAAGCTTCAGATTAAAACTTGAAGAACGCATCAATTTGTCAGTGCCTCTAAGAAATGAAGAACAACTAGATGAGGAAGCAGAATCATTAATTAATGTTATCCAACAAGCTACATGGGATAATACTCCAGATATTATTCCAAGAATTAAAGGTAACAACTATCCCAAAGAAATCAGAGCTCTTATTTTTGGGAAAAGAAGGCTCAGAAGAATCTGGCATCAAACTAGATCACCAGCCGATAAAGCTATATTAAATAATGCCACACAACAACTCAAAAGAGAGATTAAAAAAATCAAAGATAAGTCTATTACTGACTACCTAAGTGAACTGTCAACTGACTATTCACAATGGAAAGCTACCAAGAGGCTAAAGAGACCAATACAAAAAGCCAACAGGTACGCTGAATATCTTGAAGAGACTTTGCAGCCGAATGAGGGAGAAAACACTCTCGACTGGGAGAATCTTACCCTGGAAGAAGGTGCAATCAGACCTGCTACCCCGAAAGAAATAGCAAAAGAAATTAAAGAAAACATTAACCCTAAAAAAGACCCACGATTTGACCTAAGTACGGGGGAAATTCTAAAACATCTCCCACGTAAAGCCATTGTAAAACTTACCTATCTTATTAATGCATCTTTTAGATTATAATATGTACCGACGACATGGAAAGTAGCAGAAATGATAATGATCCTGAAACCCGGAAAACCACCAAATGAAGCTTCGTCCTACAGGCCTATCTCCGTCCTTCCTGTAATATCAAAACTGTTCGAAAAAATATTTCTTAAAAGATTAAAACCAGTCATTGAAGCCAAAAACATAATCCCAGACCATCAGTTTGGATTCAGAGAGAGTCATTCAACTATAGATCAGGTCCATAGGATCACAGATGTAATTGAAAAGACGCTGGAGGAAAAAAAAGTTTGTTCTTCCGTCTTTCTTGATGTAGCACAGGATTTTGATAAAGGATGGCACGAGGGACTTCACTGTAAATTAAGCTCCTGCCTAATCAGTTCTCACAATTAATGGAGTCTTATATTTCAGATAGAACTTTTAGAATTAAGCAGTAAGACGCTTATTCTGAACTTAAAGAAATCAAGGCAGGACTACCACAAGGGAGTGTATTAGAGCCAGTCTTTTATCTACCATACACCAGTGATAATCCTGAATTAGAGTATGACACGATAGCCACCTTTGCTGATGACACTGCTATAAAGGCTGTAGGCAAAGATCACCAAGAAGCGGCAATAAATCTGCAAATATCAGTTAACAAAATCAGCACCTGGACTAAGCAATGGAGAATCAAACTAAATGAGAGTAAATCTGCCCATGTTAATTTCACAAACAAAAGAGACCGACATATCCATGTTAGCATAAACAATATCCAAGTACCATATGCTGATACAGCAAAATATTTGGGTATAACACTGGACGCTAAGCTACGCTGGAGAGCTCATGTCAAAAAAAGGAGAAAGAATGCCTCCTGGTATTGTAGAAATAGTGACCTCCATAGGGACATGGGAATGGACACCGTTAACCAGACCATCAGCGAATTCGCCAAAAGTCACGAACAGCAACTTCATCGTTCATAGTTGTTATTATAACTTGTGAGTTCTGTAATATGGAGTGTATTATAATTAAAAAGACAGTACGTAATGACGACAAGTAGTAACAAGTAACATAGCTGAATTCACTGTTAAGTATAGAGGTTTCCTAAAATCGGGGAAAAATAAAGTCTTTACTGCAGTTTGTGACAGAATACATTATTCAAAACTGTTCTGAATTTATAAAGGAGAACGAAGTGTTATCATTGCAGGTGATTTTGAGGACCTCGAAAAAGTTGTATTAATGAGTAAACAAACTTTAATACAAATGTTACATGATTTATATAGTAATCAAGATGAGGCATTATACGAATATAAATTCAGTAAAAAATGATTGTTTAAATCAGTGGATACCGATGTATTACTTTTGACAATTCACTTCTATGCCACTATGCCCGATTTAAATACAATTACGTTATATGTGCAACTTGGTCGTAGTACCAACACGCGTTTTATATCAATTGATAGAGTTATAAAATATTTGGGAAAAACATTTCCTCAGGTCTTCTTGCAGTACATTATCTGATAGGATGTGACACTACTATTTACAAAATGTGCTTTTTGACGACATACTATCATTCGCACATGAAAAATTATGATTTTAAAAACTTTTTTCATTTATTGTCTTCATTTGCTTCGCAGCATGTATAGACAAATTTCCATAAATAAATTTTTTTCTCGATTACTCAAAAATACATTAACGAAAATAACAAGACTAAGTTTGTTATTTTTTAAACGCATTAAAAAACATATGGTATAATCGAGTTGTACATGTTTAGAAGCGCTATTGTGTCTACTTTAATTAAAAAAATTTAAATTAATACTTTAATTAAAAAATCAGCTCGATAGCACAATTTTGTTTAGAGATATGACAGTGAAGGCGTTAAAAAACACGTTTCACAAAAAAATATTTTTTTCTAGTTTTTTCGCAATAAAAAAGTCATGATCAGCAAAATATGTCGTAAATCGTGGTTTCGTGTACACAATCACCTAATTAATGAATCGCACCATGTCCGGTTTGGTTCTACGCAAGATTCTTTTGTCTGGAAAACTAAGCGACTTTACTTCTTACCTGCTAAGGCAAAATAATTGAAAATTAAGTGGAAAAATTTGATTTTTGAATTTCCCGCCGATACTATGTAATTTTTCTCGCTTTTTCTCATGCATTTTTCAGATTGTTTCTATGCTATTTGGTTTCCTAAATAAATCACTGGTAAAACAGTATATGAGCGGTTGAAGTTTATTTGCTGCTATGGCAAAACAGTATATTCAGTAAAGTCTACCACGCCAAAATAGTATACGTCACCGTCGTCTTAGACTGCATTGATGACAACTGAAATTATAAATGACCATGGCAAAAAATATATAAATATATACATACGAGTAATTCTTTTAGGTTTTTTGAATTTTTCAACGGTAACACAAATGGGTATTTTGTGGTAGTAAGCCAAGGTTCCAAGGTTATAGTATAGGTTTCATGGTTATAATAAGCCAAGGTTTTTAAGGATATTGTGTAAAATTTGTACGTGGTTCAACAGATTTCACATACCAAATATCCCCAGAAAGCGACTCTTTAACTACAAAAAATACTTTAAAGAGAAAAACAAAATTAAATATGCCTGATACGATGACCGATATATCTGTAAGTAAAAAAGCATAATTTGTTACTGATCTTGTGCCTAAAATGCCTGCAAGTAGGAAGCAGTTCTGGGTCGAGCTTCCTGAAAATGAAACTTCAGCTAACATAATCGACGAAGGTCTTCTGTTTGTCTTTAGTTAAGAGTGATTATATTTTGTTTTCTACATTTACATTCCATAAATACGTCGTTTTGTTAAAGATAGAGCTGGTTTTAATTCCATGGTAAAACTGTTTATCAATTGTTTATACTATTTGCCTCAAGTAATAAAACATGAGACATCTTAAATAAAACAATCAATGTAAATCACTATATGCTACTTTACCAGTACATGTAAAAAAAATAAGTTCTCTTTGTTTAAGATGTATGATAACATGCCAGTCATTTTATATCCCTTATTTAGTTTATTTATCTTTGATTTGATTTGATTTGAGATTGGCGGGGCTCTGCCCTTTGACGTATAGGCCTCAGTATGGGCCCGTCACGTCCCGCCTTTCGAGAGCTATACCAGTCCAGTTGCCTTAATAAAGCCAACGAGGCGGCTGGGACATAGCTCTCTAAAGTCCCTGGGCATCAGCCTCAGTTGTCCCAGGTATTGCATACGTGTATGCAGGAAAGCGGGGCAATTCATCAGAACATGCCCTGCTGTCTCCTCATCTTCCAAGCATCCCCTACACTCAGAGTCTTCCACAAGACCCATTATGTAAAGGTGTCGTCTTAGGTGGCAGTGGCCGGTCAGTAGGCCTGTCACTGTTCTTAAGTTACATCTGCTTAATTTCAGCAGCTGTCTGGTCCTCCCAGCGTCGGGACCAGATATGAGTTCTTTAGCCTGTCTCATGCCTGGAGCAGTTGTTCAACAATGTTGAAACATTTGTTTGGGCTAAAGTCTTCATTGAGAGAACCGCTGTGCTTCTGGAGATCCCTACGAAGGGTTCAGGCCTGATTTGGCTAGTTGATCGGCCTTCTCGTTTCCCGGTACACCAGCATGTCCTGGGACCCAGACAAGGCGTAAATTATTCCTCTGAGAGAGCGTCTCGAGGACGGTCTTGCATTCCAGAACCAGTTTTGAGCGCACTTCAACGGCACTAAGTGCCAAGATGGCAGCTCTACTGTCGGAGCATATATTAATTCTACCAGTTCTTTGTGGGCGAGCTAGCAGCTCCAGCACACAGGATATAATCGCAAATACCTCGGCCTGGAAGACAGTAGCATGTGCACCCAGAGCAAAGTATTTACTTATTTGTTCCGAGTCAGAAAAGACTCCGGCACCCGACATTCCATCCGCCCTGGATCCATCCGTATACTAGTTGGTTCCGTTGCGGATTGCCATCGGGGTGTTCTCTATACCCCACTCCTCGCGGTCAGAGATTACGACCTCCAGGAAGTTCGAGGGATATAGTTTAGTGGGAATATGATCACCACTCATGAATAGAACCGGGCATCGTTCGGTGGCCCAGTTCCACATGCGAGAGTGCCCGAATGAGCACACCTGTAACTGGTCTAGCGTGCGCAGTCTATATACCGCACGCATGGCTTCCAATTTAATGAATATTTGTAGTGGCATGAGATTTAATAGCACCTCCAGAGCTCTGGTGGGAGCCGTTCTCAATGCTCCAGTCATCCCTAAACACGCAAGTCTCTGGACCCTGTCCAGTTGCCTGTTAGTTGAGTTCCTTTCAACACAAGGCCACCACACGATGGCCTCGTAAGTTAAACAATTTTAACTATTGTTAGACCAATGTCTAACAATAGTGCAGTAGAGCCAGTGGAGAACCTTGGGATTAAGACCCCAGCTTCCACCAAAGGCCCTCCTACACGTCCACAGTGCACACGTTGCTTTCCTGATTTTGCATGATAGGAGATCATGCCAAGACAGTTTAGCATCAAGGTGAACACCTAGATATTTCACCGTCTGGTGGTAGGTGAGGACCACACCAGAGAGAGTAATCTCTGGTCGATTTTCTGGGTTCCTCTTTTTGCTGAATAGCATAAGCTGAGCTTTCTTAGGGTTTATTCTTAGGCCAGCTATTTGGCACTAGTTCTCAACTATTCTTATGGCCCTAGCCATAGGACCACGCAAATTGTCCCTGGTTCCACTGCATAGGTCATGCAGTGGAACCAGGGTCATGCATAGGTCATGCAGTGGAACGCATAGGTCATGCATAGGTCATGCACTGCAGATGACCAAGTCATCTGCATAGGCCTGTGCATACAGACCAGCGTCATTTAATTCCCACAGTAGGCTGTCCACTACAAGGCTCCACAGTAGGTGGGAGAGAACCCCTCCCTGAGGGCAGCCCCGACTAGCAACCACTGTGTGTTTATGACCATGCATTTCTGCTTGGATGCTCCTTTGCGAAAGCATGAATTGAATCCAACCCAATAGGGAAGGCTCCACATCACGCTGAGCTAAGGAGCGATGAATGACATCAAAAGGGGTGTTGTCGAACTCTCCTTCTATGTCTAGGAAGGCACCAAGTGACTCTCGTTTATTTTCGAGTGTCCCTTCTATCTTGCGAACACTTTATTTGTCTTTTAAAATGACAAAACAGCACTGAAAAAATGCAAAAAGAGATATTCCTGAAAACTTACTTTTTTCACATATACTTGCCTTTGCAGGCAAGACTTTCGCTGTGCCCAATTTCGCTGTTTTATTATGCCATATACACTTATATTTAATTATGTGATAAAATTTAACAAACGGAAAAATAGCAATCGCTGAGGGATTCTAAATAGTTCCGCATCCGTACGACGAAGGATTGCTTATTGCTGATATACATACCGGTCACCCTACTACTAATTCAAAGGATGTAACCTTACCTCATAATCGGGACAACAGTGGCTTTCTTTGCACCCCACCTCTAGGCAAGACATCAGGCAATTGGGGGCAAATTTCTTCGAGTCTAAGCTCTCCATACTAACATTATTCGTGAAGAATTCGGGCTGAATTGTCACCTGAGTGATTCCCTTGTCGGTAAAGAATGACGTCACATCCTCCATGATTTTATTGTAGACCTAAAAGCATAGACGTGAGAAAAGTACAAGTATTACGTAAGCAGACCGATGACGAACCTTGGGATTCTGGAAAATGATGTGGACCGTTGAAATAATCTTGGAAGCAGTTAACTGCCATACGTGGAGATCATGGACGTTAACGATGTCGGGGAAATGCGCCTGCAGTTCCGCCTTCAGGCTGTCGATGTTGATAGTGTCTGGCATGGTCTGCAGTAAGATAAGGCAACTTTCTTTCACTAAAAAAATAATTAAAGCGTTTATTAAAATGTTATGTCAATGTCAGTTTGTTTTATTATATCTAAATCGACTGGATTATTAATATACTTTCGATATAACAAATATACTATGCCATAGAGGAGTCATTTACCTCTTGGAAAAGTGGTCTTCAGTACACGTTCAATAATAATCCAGGAAATGATGGAATGATTCCATCCTTTTATGTCTAGCTTAGTCAACTTAGTTCCATGAATGCAGAAGGTATATCATCAGCAATATTTAGGGATTGCAATACAGGTATACCGGTAAACCGAAAACCGGTATTTTAGCGATTTTTTCAAATACCGAAATACCGGTATTTATACCGAAAAATACCGGTATTTCGGTATTTCTATTATTTCATTGTACATACTGTACTATACTGTTTTCGTTTAATATACGAACTAGAGCAAAAAATTGCACATTTTACAAAGAAAACCCGTACCAATATACTACAGAAGCGGTAAATCACATCACTATGCAATACAAAAGGATATTAAGTGTAAAATTGTATACCGCCACAATTTCTTGGGAATAGAACTATAATCTCCAGTCTAATCTCCTAAGCGGCTTAACATATCGGTCGCTTTCCCTCTTCAACTCATATAACGCAAACTTCAACTCATATATCGCAAAGAAGGAGTAGTGGGTTGCATACCTTGCATTGTTTACATTTCATGTGTTGTCAAATTTGAATTTTGTACAACTTTCAATATGTTACAAAAAATGCAAGTGGTACAGATTACCTTAGGTGGAGTCCAACCTTCTCCAGATGTCTGTGTGATGAAACACCTGTTAAAACATGAGCTTTGTTTTGGTTTAAAGAATGACAGTAAAGGTCGGGTTTTTGCGGAGAGTGAACAAAAAGAGGGCAGACATTTACAAATTTTGGGAAGTGTTAAGGCGGGTTTATGCAACAGAAATATAAGTTTTGTCGTAGTCTTAGGCATAAAGTTAAATCCGTTGATTTCAATGAACGTGTTTATGCATGTAATTTAAACATAAGCACTGTATCAGTCGTATAAAAGTGACCTTGAAACTACACAAGCCAACTACTACAAGCCGGATTTACTGCTCAGTGGCGTATCATCTTGCGCAACCAAGGTGGAGTGACTTCAAAATATGTCATATTCATTTATGTGCAAAACTTTAAGCCAAATAATTATGGATTTAAAATATATTGAAAAAATTTTGCATGCTGCGTGTACAACTTAGTTGTCAATTTAGGCAATAACAATTTAAAATACAATTTAAAAGTAGAAGTGGTAAGTTTAATAATATTTGCAAATTTTAGAAGTATTACTTATATTTAAATATTCTAAATATTTTATCTATGATGAGTGGGTAAAGTAGTATAAGTCAAAAATTTGGGAAAACGAGTATAAGTCGAATTATTGCATATCTTGACGTGTTCTATGCGGTGGCTTAAATAGTATATATCAAGTTGTTGTAGTATAGCAGCTAATCTATACAGTATAACTTTAAAATTACAATAATTTTGGTGGGAATATTAGTATAAGTCGATTTATACTATTAAAACCACTCCGGTTTGTAGCACAATATGGACTAAGTCGACTTATACTATATGTTTCAAGCAGTCAAGTTAGTATATCTACATGTAGAGGTTATGCATGAAACTAAGACATCAACAAAACCCGCGCTTGTGATATTATTGTGTTTTTTTTGTTAGCTGAAGTGTAAAAATGTCCTCAACAAGAGGTAAAAGGTAAAAGGTTGGTAGAACTAGCTCGCATAGATCTTGGTAAGTATAAAGTTAAATAACGGTATTTTATTTTACAACTAATAAAACCTAACTTTAAGGTCTTCCCCTTTTTGATTCCACGGATGCCCCAAAAGTTCCCGAGACTGTTAGTTATTCCAGTGATGCAGATATCTGCGAACTTGTAAATGCTGTTGAAAATAAGAAAAATGAGAGCCAGTGTATGTATACAATAAAACTTTTTGACATCAAATACTCTGTGGAATATACCTCTTATTTCAACCCTAGGAATGAATTTTTATCCAATTGATATAGGTGAAATTTATATTAAAATTTTTGATCAGGGATGACTAGAATATTATGGGGGTCAAAATTTAAATAAAAAATTTATAATTCTATCAAAATTATTTCAATTATTTTCTAATAATCATTTAAAAATTTATTTTTTAATAATAATTTATTGAGTTATTTTTTTATTATTAAATATTAAGTTATACTTAAATAGCTTATATAGAGCATAATATTGAAGATATTAAGGAAATAAATTATTTTTAAGTAAATTTATAAGAAATTTTCTAATTTTACAATGAAAATGTAAGGTTTTTATTAAACTATATAAATAGAAATATAAACGAATTTCATCGCTTAGGAATTAAGTTAGAAGCTTATTCCTGTATTTCATATTTCTTTAATTGGAGATTTCTCTCAGTTTTATCATTAACAGTGATATACCTCAATTTTGGTTTCAATTAAAAATAAGGATGAAAATTTTATCAATTTTTAGGTCGAAACTAAATGTAAATATTACTTCTTATTTAAGATAAATTGTAATAATCAATACTTTTTAAATGCAAATTAAATGTTATAGTTAACTATTATCCTATAATATTCAATTTAGGGCTCCTTGGTTTCATTCATGAAAAAGGCCCAATAATAAAATTATAATGAAAAATATAATTAAAATAGAGTAATTTATTAAATTAGAAATTTTTATAGTTAAAATTATTGGTAATAATAATGTAATTTCTACATCAAAGATTAATAAAATTACTGCGATTAAGAAAAATTGTAATGAGAATGGCATGCGAGCGTTATTTTTAGGGTCAAATCCGCATTCGAACGGTCTGCTTTTTTCTCGATCTATAAAAGTTTTTTTAGAAAAAAAATTTAATATAATGATTAAAATTGAATTAATGATTAAGATAATTAAAATTAAGAAAAAAAGGATTTTGATTATTTATACTAGAATCTAGATTTTTTGATTGGAAGTCAAATATAATATTTATATTATATAAATAAATTATCTATCTCATCAATAAATAGAGATATATAGGAATAATCAAACTACATCAACAAAATGTCAGTATCATGCTGCTGCCTCAAAGCCGAAATGATGAATTGAGGAAAAGTGGTTATAATAATGACGAATTAAACAAATTAATAAGAATATTGATCCAATGATTACATGTAATCCATGAAATCCCGTAGCTATAAAAAAAGATGATCCATTAATTGCATCTGAAATTGTAAAAGAAGCTTCAATATATTCATAGGCTTGAGGAGTGGTAAAGTAAAATCCTAAAATTACAGTTAAAATTAAACCTTGCATAGTTTGATAGTAGTTATTTTCTATTATTCTATGATGGGCTCATGTAACTGTTAACCCTGAAGTTAATAAAATTAAGGTATTAAGGTATTAAGTAAGGGAATTTCAATTGGATTAAAGGTTTGAATATTTTTAGGAGGCCAAATTATTCAAATTTCAATTCTTGGGGAAAGAGAATTATGAAGAAATCCTCAAAAAAATGAAATAAAAAATATAATTTCAGATGTAATAAAAAGTATTATTCCTCAACGTAATCCTATAGTTACTTGATATGTATGTATACCTTGAAAAGTTCCCTCTCGAGTGATATCTCGTCATCACTGATATATAATTAATATAGTAGAGGTTATTCCGAAAATTAAAAGATTTCTTTGATATAAATGAAATCATTTAATAAATCCTATTATAATAGTTATAGTATTTAGAGCTCTTAATAAAGGTCAAGGTCTTGAATCGACAAGATGAAATGGATGATTTTTGTGAGTTGTCATTAGTTAACTTCTCTTGAATATAGGGTCCTTAAAATTGCAAAAAAATTTGATTGGATAATTGAAACTGCTAATTCTAAGGCTAATAGTATTATTTGGACAATAATAAGAAAATTAATTAAAATAAATGATATAGATGTTCCCGTATTTCCTAATAATGTTATTAATAAATGTCCGGCAATCATATTAGCTGATAAACGAATAGCTAATGTTCCTGGTCGAATTAAGTTTCAATACATACTATAAAAGGTATAAGAATAGGCAAAGTTCCTTGAGGAACTAAGTGGGCAAATATATGGATAGTATTATTTAATCATCCATAGATTATAAATCTTAATCATAATGGTAAAGCTAGGGATAATGTTAATACTATATGTCTAGTTCTTGTAAAAATATAAGGAAATAATCCTAAAAAATTATTAAATAAAATTATAGAAAATAGGGACTAAGTACTAGGAATAAGTACTACCCTTAGAATTTTTTTTAAAAGAATTTTAAATTCTTTGTGTAAAATTATATTAATATTTAATATAAATATTATAAATCATGATGGAATTAATCAAAATATTATAGGAATAATTATAATTCCTAAGATAGTTCTAAATCAATTTATTGATATATTTATAATAGTTGAAGGATCAAATGTGGAAAAAAGGTTAGCTATTATCATTTTCAGTTATATTTTAAGTTAAATTTTTTATTTAATAATTTTTCTTTTACATTATATTTGAATAAAAAATAATTTAAAACATTAAATAATATAAAGATTATAATGAATAATACAAATAAAGTTAATCATCTTAACGGGGCTATTTGAGGAATTAAAAATTATTAATTTAATAATTTTAGCTTGACAAGCTAATGTTATAATTTTAACTAAATTTTTCATTAGAAGTAAGTGCTAATTTACTATTAAATGATTTAAAATTCCATTGCTTGCTTTCAGCCATCTAATGAAATTTCAATTATTTTAGAAATTCATTTAATAAAATAAGAAGGTGAGATCCTTTCAATTACAATTGGCATAAAACTATGATTAGCTCCGCAAATTTCTGAACATTGGCCGTAAAATAGTCTGGTACGATCGGTTGAGAACCTAATTTGGTTTAAAGGTCAACAAAAACATTGGTCTAAATAAAAGAATATCCGCTCTCTTCGAAAAATGTTCTGAAGCAGTTTGATTTTCCATTTTAATTCGTCATATTTTCTCATAAAATACATTTGCCTATTAAAAGAGCGCACCTATATGAACGTGTTCGTGAGTGTTATTTCCAAATATGCTATACTATACAGGCTGTCCCATTAAAAATGCGCCACGGTTTGAAACAGGCAAATGTAATTTATGATATGGGATGACTCATTCGAAAGTTACCACTATACTATGATCTGTTTTAAAAAATTCCCTGCAGATGAGCAGACAATTCATAGTTAAGACCAATTCGCAGCCAGCGCTCACACTTTATAATTTAGAAAATTTGTCATTTTTAACTTTTATTTGTGTTATTACTTTTAAAATCAGTAAATGAAATTTTGCGAATACTTCTCTTTTTTATTACGTTTCTATAACCCACTTTGTTAATTTCCAGGTCATTCACCAATGGATACTGCGAACCCCGATATTGAAAGGGTCATTAGAAAACAATGATTTATACAACAATAGAGAGAAACCAGTAAATGTTGAGAGAAAAAGGTTTTCCAACGGAACACGCATGCCATCTGCATGCAAGTGCCCTTACAGCGGACCAGAGTAAGGTTTCGCGAACTGAAATTTTTTATGGACTTGCGCGTCTCGTGGTTGTCTCGGTTGAAGCGTGATACGAACAAGGACGCTGCAGCTTGTGTGAAAACTTTCAATAACCAATTTTGTATCCTCTGATATTTGATAAACAATGGCAAAATTTGAATTAAGTCAAGATGTTCTAGATAAGCTCAAGGGTACGTAAATTACATAATGTTGTTAATAAAATATGTAATTCAAATTTGGGCAATGCAGACATTTTTATTTCTACTTAAATGGATATCAGCACGTACCTACCTAACCTGCAAAGACAGCTCAGCTATAGCTTGCTATAACTTTTCTGTATTATTTTTGCTTTTATCTCAATATTTTTTTGTCCTATAATGTTCCCTATTCTGATTTTTTTTGTAATATTAGGAACGAATTTTCCATCTATACATACCTATAAAGGTATAAAGATACCTATAATAGGTAGGTATATTAAGGCTATAATCACCTTTATGGTGATTATAACCATAGGGACCTTTGGTATAACCAAGACTTAGATACCTATGCCAAAGTTGATACCTACTGAAAATATGACCTAGGTATACCTACATTACCTACCCTAACCATGTACCAAATCATAAATGTATTATTTCAGACAGGCAGTCGTAATATTTAGAGATAAAATATGCGGTACCTAGGTATGCGGTATTTTATTCATATAGGTAGGTATAGAAGCCCATATTTTATCAACTAAAGTTTTTTATAGTTACATACAGCGGAGCTGTCTATATTAAAATATGTCTTAATTTTTAAATGAATAGTCTGTATTTTTGAGCATAAACTTGGTTGCGCGTTTTAGTGGATATTATTATGTATTTAATTTTCAGAGCAAGAAATTGACACGAGGCCTTCGAGATCTTGGACGATAATACCATTGCCAATATCTTCCCTAATGCGGGGCCAAGGTTAATTTTCAAAAAAAAATATTTGGAATATAAATTTAAACAAATAAAGGTTTTAGCAGAGGTAAATGCCTATAATAAATACACACATATTTCAAATCAAAATGTTGCTCCCTCACTTTACCTACAGAATTTGACTTTAATTTTTATTCATTATACTTAAAAAAATATGTACAATTGTATGTTATTTATTTGCATTTGTAATGTTATGTTATTTATTTAATTGTATGTATAGTGTTAATGTTTTGTTGTTCTGTTTATTTTTAAGAAAATAAAATGTAAATAATAATATTCTGTTTATTCTCTGTTAATATAAAAATATTTTAATGGTTATACAATTAAAATATTACAAGTAAAACATTTTAATATAAAAGCAATAAAATCTATATAAAAAAGTTTCTGTGGTTATGCAACTACAATTCTAGATTAGAACATTTTAATATAGGTACTATACAATGAGACTATACTGGTTATACAAAAATATTATGAGACTATACAACAAGAATGTTGCAATTATACAATTAATATTCTAGATTATATAACCGCTATGCCATTCACGTATGCCATTCACGTATCCAGCTAAGAAAAAAAGCAACGAGACCAACGCCCAAATAAATTAGACCATAGATCTGCCGACCTAGGCTAGCGTCACAGAACTGCCAATGTTCAACTCACAGAACAATAAAGCGGCACATATATGCAATAAGATGTTTGTGGTAAAGATCAATGACAAAGAATCTATTAAATGCTCTGTGGCAATATTGATGAATGTAATCGACTAATGAAAGTAATATGCCGACCTGATTTTCTAAACAGATACTAAAGGGAACGCGTAGTCACTGCTTACAATCAATTTATCAGTCCAATATACCTACAATAAATTTCGTAATACGCGAACTCAAGATATGCATACTACTGTTAAGCATGAAAATAAAAACAAAAAAATAATTAAATTAAAAAAATATATACCCCCAAGAGGCTAAAAAGCATCATCGCCTTGACACCATCGCCACCTATAGTCCGCCTCTGACTATCACTGTGCAATATATATATACAACAAAAACGGGGTTTAAGAGGCCTTAAGATAGCTCCCCTTTCCACATACTCTTGAAAACAGGTTGCGAAATGTGATCGCCCCCAGTAAATGGAATCCCTCTACGTAAATAAAACAAACATGTTTCCTATTGAAACATGTTTCCTATTGAAACAAGTGGCTTTACTGGAGATTTTTCCTCCACGGAGGTGTATTCCGTGGAGACAGTATTTTTACATATTTCAAAATCAAATATCCTCTGTCTCAGGGGGCTTATTTATAGGTAAAATAAACTATAGTGACTAAAACTTATTTAGTGGGTTCCAAGTAGGTATACAAAGCGTATTCTAATTCCCCCCCTTCACTACTTTCTGTAGTGATGTCAGAGGTGTATGAATCCGCCTTCATTCAAGATGGCGTCCAATGATCCGCCTACGTTCAAGATGCCGACCAATGGGAACATACCCTACTAATTCTACAAAGAATGGCGCTCGCTAATTAACCCTAATCCAATAAACAGGGTGAAATTTATAAATTGGGCATAAAAGGGATTACCAGAACATATATGACAAGACCAATGGTTTACTTGTAATATTTTAATGGTTATACAATTAAAATATTACAAGTAAAACATTTTAATATAAAAGCAATAAAATCTATATAAAAAAGTTTCTGTGGTTATGCAACTACAATTCTAGATTAGAACATTTTAATATAGGTACTATACAATGAGACTATACTGGTTATACAAAAATATTATGAGACTATACAACAAGAATGTTGCAATTATACAATTAATATTCTAGATTATATAACCGCTATACAATAAGATTATAATGGTTATATAACTGGAATATAAGTTAATATTCTTAATATAAGGGCTATATGAAAAGGTTTTAGCAGCAACTCATCTGATAGGTTTTCAGAAAAACGCGTTGTATAACATTAAAAAACAGTTCATTTGTCACAAATAGTATACAACTTTTGCATAGGGGCTATTCAATTTTCATATAACGGTTAATGTATCTTCTCTCAGTGTATAGTGCCAAACTGGAGCCTGTTTGTAATACTTTACAAGCAAAAACAATAAACATTTTATCGACAAAAAAACATATTCAATTACTCTTATCTATGCTTAAAGACCACAGAGCAAACGCGGATAATTACTGTAAAGACATTTTTCAGAAATGTATATTAGACGGAAAAAATTTGATATTGATATTAAAATTCCTAGATTAGCTACAAGGCAAACACAAAGGGCTAACTACTCTACAGATAGTGTTGAAGATTATTTTCGGATTTCGTTGTTTACTCCATATCTGGATTCAATTATACCGTCCATTGAAGTCCGATTTTCCCAAGAGACCGATAGCGCATTTGCTCTATCCATTTTTCACCCGCAATTAATCACGAAGGCAGAAACATTTAGTTTACTAAAAACAAAACATCATACAATCTCAGAACTGTATGAAATCGAAAATTTGGATGTCGAAATCGAAAGTGGGTTTCAAAAGTTCAAAATAACGATAGTGAGCTCGAGGTTGGTGAATTAATAGATAAACATTGCCAGTTCTTTCCAGGCATCAAGAAAGCGTTACAATTTTTTTAGCCTTAACTCTTACCACAACAATTAAAAGGTCTTTCAGTACACTCCGACGGGTAAAAACCTGGTTGAGATCAACCATGTCTCAAGAGAGACTTTCTGGTCTTTGTTTGCTTAGCGTTCACAGAGAATTTGTGAACAAAAATAAAGACGGATTTATTGAAAAAGTAATTAACGGATTTTCTCAAAAGAGAAGAAATCTGTTATTACTTTTTTCTGAGTAGAAAAATAACTCGTTCTTTTATAAGCGTTTATATTTATTTTCAATAATAAAAATGTAAATTTTTTTATTTATTTTACTTTGCCCCCCCCCCCTATATTTGATCCTTCCGGCGCCCATGATGGAATCAGCGAACTTTTACACAACTACTTAAGGTATTATATAGTTTTTTGAGGTTTGAAAATTTGTAACAACATGCCATTTTATAAGTTTTCGAGAGTGTACATTAAGAATTAATGTTGCGCTTTTTAATATTTTCCATAAAAATATGTTTTCTTCTAATTGTTAATTTTTTAACATCAGCGTACATTTCATAAATTTTGACAGAGAAATGTCTTTACTTGGCGACCATAAACATTATAAGGATGATATCCCAAACGGTGTTCAGCTGAATTTATAGTTTCGATAAAATAATCTTTAAGCTTTAACGATAAGCAGTAACAAAAGTAAACACAAATAAATACTAAGGACCATTCATAGTACGCTGTAAGACTTAAGCCGTAAGCTATAGTCAATAAGATTTGGTTTATTTTAATCGGGTGTACTCGGGAAAGAATCGGCAAACATCGTGTGAATATCGAGATTTTGTTGTTGATGGCACAGAGTAAACCCAGTTACACAGAGGCGACAGTATTGGCGTAGTGTATGGAGATTGAGGCGTTAATTTAGAATGACCTTGGACTGAGCGCATTGACAGATATAACATTTACGTGTACACTGACAGAACAAGAACGTTTAACGTAGTTGATTCAATGCCAGAATCATCTACACTAAGAAAAATTGCGACACGTTA
This sequence comes from Tetropium fuscum, assembly GCA_964058915.1. Taxonomy (NCBI): domain Eukaryota; kingdom Metazoa; phylum Arthropoda; class Insecta; order Coleoptera; family Cerambycidae; genus Tetropium; species Tetropium fuscum. Next base: position 21,903 of record CAXKVY010003175.1, read on the forward strand.
TATAGAATGAGTAAGCATATATAGTTCCCCCTTTACGAACCATAATTGCACAATATGTCAAAATATAAAGTTCAAAGAGAATAAATATTTGACAAAAATCGCCACACAAGTAGATACAAAAGACGCCACGATATACGAACAAAAGACAAATGTCAAATAAATGAGGTTGATTGACATACCATTTACACAATGGCTGCCAAACACGCATGTACGTTGAATTTAGGTTTTGGTGGGAACGCTTTCTGTCGTCTCTGTGTAGGTGGTTACTCTGTGTTGGTGGCACAGAGAAGTATGTCAGAGAGAAACGATTTCTGCGAATGCAAACTACACAAATCTAACCTAAAATTCTACATTAAAATAATTAATATTGTTGTGAGAGTTGTGTCCAAGTTTTTTTTAAATAGGTATTTGGCGTTCAGAGTTTTAAAAAATGTCCGAAGAAGCTGTCTTAATTGATGTTATCCAACATGTTCCTTACTAGTGCAAAGTTTATTCACAGAACAAGACGAAAATATGGGATTAGTGCGCATGCGTAAACTCAGAATCTCTTACGGAAAAGACACTATAAATGGTCTGATGACATAAGGTTGCTTATGGCTTATTGCTTACCGCTTATGACTTATGTTATCGAAACTATAAATTCAGCTTTAGAGTTACGCGTGACATGGTTGAGGTAAACGAATGCCAACAAAGTTTTTTGAAATTGTACGCTGTTGTTCGTAAACAATTCGGTTCGATTTAACTAAAATCTTCTACAATTAGCTCATCTAGGTATAACTTAAGACGCAGGAAAGTAGAATATGTCGTTGGTCAACAAGTTTATAGACGTAATTTCGCATTATCGGACGCTTGTAGATATTATACGGCTAAGTTAGCGCCTAAATTTGTTACTCATCAGCGATTCACCATTTACTTATGAGCTTAAGGACCATAATGGAACCTTAAGGGGAGTTTGGAACGTTAAAGATTTAAAACCAACTCTTGTTGGAGATGACGTGTACACTAAGTTACTTTTCTAGACATCCTTAACGTTTCTTGGTCTTGTCATATATGTTCTGGTAATCCCTTTTATGCCCAATTTATAAATTTCACCCTGTTTATTGGATTAGGGTTAATTAGCGAGCGCCATTCTTTGTAGAATTAGTAGGGTATGTTCCCATTGGTCGGCATCTTGAACGTAGGCGGATCATTGGACGCCATCTTGAATGAAGGCGGATTCATACACCTCTGACATCACTACAGAAAGTAGTGAAGGGGGGGGAATTAGAATACGCTTTGTATACCTACTTGGAACCCACTAAATAAGTTTTAGTCACTATAGTTTATTTTACCTATAAATAAGCCCCCTGAGACAGGGGATATTTGATTTTGAAATATGTAAAAATACTGTCTTCCACGGAATACACCTCCATGGAGGAAAAATCTCCAGTAAAGCCACTTGTTTCAATAGGAAACATGTTTCAATAGGAAACATGTTTCAATAGGAAACATGTTTCAATAGGAAACATGTTTGTTTTATTTACGTAGAGGGACTCATTTACTGGGGGCGATCACATTTCGCAACCTGTTTTCAAGAGTATGTCGAAAGGGGAGCTATCTTAAGGCCTCTTAAACCCCGTTTTTGTTGTATATATATATTGCACAGTGATAGTCAGAGGCGGACTATAGGTGGCGATGGTGTCAAGGCGATGATGCTTTTTAGCCTCTTGGGGGTATATATTTTTTTAATTTAATTATTTTTTTGTTTTTATTTTCATGCTTAACAGTAGTATGCATATCTTGAGTTCGCGTATTACGAAATTTATTGTAGGTATATTGGACTGATAAATTGATTGTAAGCAGTGACTACGCGTTCCCTTTAGTATCTGTTTAGAAAATCAGGTCGGCATATTACTTTCATTAGTCGATTACATTCATTACATTCGACTGTAAGACACACCACCTTTTGAATCACCATTTCGAACCACCTTTTGGAACCACCTTTTGAACCACCTTTTGGACCACCTACGTAATCACCTTGTGACATGGTAACTACACTGTAACTACATATGTACCTCCAACGGTATTTGGAACTCGATAACTGTAAATCTAAACTGTTCTTCAGTAACGTTTCCACCTGAAACCTGCGTTGAACTTACTTCCCACCTGGTTGAAATCTATCGACCTCTACCTACGTAGAGTTAAGGAGAGATCCACCTTACTGGAGGAGTCGCTGCATCACAGATAAGCCTAGTTTTAAGTATAGTTTAAAGGGGACACACCTTCTTTGATTGACTTGATACTTGATATTGCTAGTGTGTACGCTTAAGTATATAAAATTATTACGGGCCCTCAGCTAACGTTGACAAAGTTTCTATATTATGTATTCACCTGGTTAGGTAGACATTGCCTCACTATTTATATATATATATATATATATATATATATATATATATATATATATATATATATATATATATATATATATATATTGATTGAGGAAAGGTCATCGTGCACTTTGACATTTAAGCCGTTTTATGTATAAGCAGTTTTATGTATTTTATGCTGCCTTTCCAGGTGTAATATCACAATACCAGGTGTTGGTAAATTGATTTTTTTAAATTTAATTTTGAATTCATTTTGTTGTGAAGCCATAAGATTTAATGGCACTAGAAACAATATGGTTTATATGTTCAACAAAAGTGAGTGTGCTGTCAAAATAAATACCCAGATTTTGAATACAGCAACTCGGCTGATGATGTTATTTCCAATGAAGTAGTTGTATAAGATGAAGTAGTATAAGATGAAGTTTTGCGAGTATCAGCCATTACGTTACATTTAGCTATATTTAGTTTAAGATGATTTGTCTCACACCATGAAGACATTCTGTTAATACAGTCTTGAAGATGGATGGAATCTGTAGAATATTAAATTTCAGAGTAGAGTTTAAAATCATCGGCAAATAACAAATGCTCACAAGTAATGACTCCAGGAAGATCATTATTAAAGAATAAAAACAATATGGGACCTAGATTGGAACCTTGTGGAACTCTCGAAGTTGAAGAAAATGATATTGAATTGAAATTTTGCCATCTGAGCATAGAGTGAGTGTCTATCGCTTAAGTAGGAAGTGAATAATTTAAACAATGCTTCAGAAAAACCAATACTTTCTAGTTCCAAAAGGAGTATGTTATGATCAATCTGATCAAATGCTTTTTGAAAGTCCGTATAGAGGACATCGACCTGTCCGCTATTATCCAAAACCTCAGAGACATATTAGATCTAAATTAGATATTGTTGACCTCTTTTGTATGAACCCATATTGGCGTGATGAAATAAGCTGCCTAGTAGAGTAGTAAAGTTTACTATACAGTATGGTTTCAAAGATTTTAGAGAAATTACACAGTAGTGAAATGCCTCTATAATTTGAAACATCATTTTGATTTCCCTTTTTTGGTATTGGGCAAATATATGTTTTTCTCCAATAAGACGGGAAGGAAGAATTGGCAAGCATCGCAATGAATGACCAAAGGAGTATTAGGCTTTATATCAGTGTTGCAATTTAAACACGAAGACATTTCAAATAATTAAATGACATCAATTCAATAAGCAGTTAACTATTAACACATAAGACAGCGATACCAAGTTTCTGCACCCAGGGGCCGATCAGGGTGACTAACAAATAACACACAAGGCAGGCCGCGGATGGGTGTAAAAAATGTAAACAGAGGATTATTAAAAAAACTGTAAAATAACTTGCTAGCAAAAACTATATCGCAAGATACCGACACCGATTAGCATTCACAAAAACAGTTAATATACTATACGAGAAAACGATTGTAAATTGATCCTATACCGAAAAAGAAGCTTTTTTAAAAAAGAAACGTAAACGGCAAAATAACTGGTAAGCTCTAGAGAGCCAATGAACAGCGTATTTGGGGACTATCTGACTTAGTTGCGCATTGTCAGTGATGTCCACGGAATTAGTGACTTCGGTATCCACAGAACTTACTAATTTGAATTTAATTTTATTTCTATTTTTATTCAAAGCTGAGCTAGCTTAGGCAACTTTTATGGCCCACTTTAACTCGCTGTTGGATGTACTCCGGCTAATAAAATTTGGCGCCCAACGTGGGGCCCCATGTATTAGTATATCTAGACGATATAGTTATAATATCTCAAGATTTTGAAACTCATCTCAAAATTTTAACTAAAGTTTTTGATCAGTTGCATGCTGCTGGTTTGACAGTAAGTGAGGAGAAGTGTAAATTTTTCGTCCCTCCTCAAGTATTTAGGATGCGTATTTGATACTCATGGTCTCAGAGTAGATCCGGAAAAGGAAGCCAGTTTAAATGTAAAAGCTCCTGCTAATGCTACAGAAGTTCGTAGATTCTTAGGCATGGCCAATGGGTATTCATAACAGATTCATACCAGATTTCGTCCATCAATAACCGTTTTACATGTAATTTGAAGGGCTACAAGATAATGCTCAAACCCTTCGTTCTCATCGGGTAAAGGGTTGAAAGGTTTGGGAGGGGTGGTCCGCACACTATAATGCATAGATGACTTCTAACAGATATCTCCGTTAAATCTTATCGTACAGAAACACAAAAAAAATCATTTTTTTTATAAAAAAAAACCTACATTCTTGTACTATATCATTGTTTACGTAAATTCTTTAGTTTTAATTATTTTGAAAATAACGTATTTTCTTAAGAATTTGAAAAATACGTTTTTCAGATTCGCGTTTTTTTCGAAAAATACGCATTCTAACATGGCCAACTTTTGTATTACATGAGTAATACTAAAATAAAGTAACTTGAAAAGTGATAAATTTTTCGGTGATAGATTTGTAAAGGAATATTTTTTTATTCTAAAGCGAGCGGGGATCCAAAAAATACCAATTATACCAGTAATATTGTAAATATTATCAAAAGAAAAATAATTTTAACCATATTATAAATCATAATAATTGCTCATGCATGTTGTCGCAAAAATAGATTATTCATTCAAAAGAAGAGTTTTTCTCATCCTGTGTATAAAAATTTAACCTTAATTAAATAATAAAAATATTTAATTTTTGTCATGATAGTGCAACTCTTAACATGTGCTTAATAAAATCCCATGATAAAGCCAAAGCTTATAATTTGCTATTTTAAAAAAATACTTACTATACGGACAGCTTAAAACAACCATTAACGTGACTGAAACGAGTGCCATAAGGGGATCCAGGAATTTGGCAATGTCCGGATCAGTGAAAAATACGAGTAAGGCAGTTATTATCACTATCACACATCCTGAAAAATAAAAAGATATTTTAAAAACACCGAAATATTTAGGCATGTACTGAAATAATCTAATAGCGAATTCTAAATCAAAATTTTAGATATTTAGATTTAGATGTCCAGATATAGCACTGGTAAGTGTATCTTCCTTATTATTCGTCTATTTGCTTATTTCTCTATCTAATGAAATGCTACAAACCCAAGATTACTTTTCTTCACAATATATATATATATATATATATATATATATATATATATATATATATATATATATATATATATATATATATATATATATATATATATATATATATATATATATATATATATATATATATATATATATATATATATATATATATATATATATATATATATATATATATATATATATATATATATATATATATATATATATATATATATATATATATATATATATATATATATAAATATATATATATATATATATATATATATATATATATATATATATATATATATATATATATATATATATATATATATATATATATATATATATATATATAAACTGCTGTTCAAAATTACGCACCACGTTAATATTTGCTAAAATTTGAGGTCTCATAACTTTTTTACTTTTAGTCCAATTTTGGTTGGTTAGGTATTATACAGTCTATTATACAGGGCTAACTAAAAGGTTGTTATATAACCCTAATTTTAAAACACTCTGTGGAATAATTTCGTAACCAAATTCTTTAAAAAGACCAATTTTTGTTAAGAATCATTCCTTTCCTACATTTTGTTTTTTGGTCCATGTCTTTAGATGCATTGGTTCAAAATTATCGGACCATACAGAAATCAATTGAAAAAACTTTCAGGGTGAGAAGAAACATTTTTTAATTAACAAAGAAAACAAAGGAAAACAAAGAAATAAAATTATGTGAGCTGATCCCTAGTAGGTTGTGTTGCCACCTCTAGCTCGGATTACAGCCTGAATCCGCCGTGGCATACTTCTAATGAGGTTTTGAATGACGGGTTGAGGAATATTATCCCACTCATGAAGAGTAACCTGTTCCAGCTGTTGAAGGTTCTGTGGGGCTGGTAGACGTCGTCTCACTGCTCTCTTAATGATGTCCCATAGGTGTTCGATGGGATTTAAATCCGGGCTTCATGCTGGCCAGTTCATAACATCAATATGGACTTCATTCAAGTACTCAACACAAATTCTTGCTACATGTGGTCTTGCATTATCTTGCATGAATATGAAAACAGGACCAATAAACGAAGCATAGGGCATTAAATGCTCCTGGAGAATCTCTACGTAGTATTCCGCATTCATTGCCCTTGCATGAATAGGGACTAACTCCGTACGGCCATCGAAAGAAATACCCGTCCAAAACATTTTGGAGCCACGACCAAAGGGTTCGTTTAGAACTAAATTGAAGGCAGCTTCCCTTTCCCCTTGTCTTCTATATACACGTTGCCGCCCATCACAAGATTTTAGGCTTATTCTTGTTTCATCGGAGAATAGGACTTTCCTCCAGTCATCGATAGTCCAATTTTCATGTGCTCGTGCAAATCGTAATCGAGCTACCTTCTGAGCCCTGGTAAGTTCTGGTGCCTTTATGGGCCTTCTACTGATCAAACCTGCCTCCCGTAGTCTTCTCCTTACAGTAAGAGCAGAAACTTGAACATTTCTAACCATCTCAAGTTCACTCTTCAATTGCGAACTTGTTACTGTCCGATTTCTTAAAGCATTTTGGCGGAGAAAATAGTCATCCTTAACATTCGTCGCCCTTTTTCTACCCTGCCCATGTCTCCTGGAGTGAGAACCAGTTGCCCTGTGACGTTTTAACATTCGACTTATTGTCGAATGGTTAACACCCAGAATTCGAGAGACATATCGCATACTTCTACCCTCTTCAACCAAATTTTGCGCTCTTACACATTCCAATGCTGTCAAATGTCTCACACGAGTCATTATTTTAAATTGCTGAATATTCCTCAACACCGTATTGTTTTAAAAAATGTGTCAAAATGAGATTGCATACACCCAATCATTGTTTTTTGGTTGACATACGCCGCCTACGTTTTACATATCACTTGTAACAGCAGAGTAAATTAACAGTAAACTGTCGGTGACAAATTCATTTTGCTCTTAAAAATGAACCAATGTTTTAAAATTAGGGTTATATAACAACCTTTTAGTTAGCCCTGTATAATACCTAAACCGTCCTCAGTTAATAAAAGACTGGATATGCAAGTTGAAATTAGTCGTTTTATCTACAGTATTCTAAAAAAGTTATCAAAATTGGACTAAAAGTAAAAAAGGTTATGAGGCCTCAAATTTTAGCAAATATTAACGTGGTGCGATAATTTTGAACAGCAGTTTATATATATATATATATATATATATATATATATATATATATATATATATATATATATATATATATATATATATATATATATATATATATATATATATATATATATATATATATATATATATATATATATATATATATATATATATATATATATATATATATATATATATATATATATATATATATATATATATATATATATATATATATATATATATATATATATAGATATATATGTCTCATCTTTCTCTTCATATCATGCTACGTACTTCTGTTTTCCAAAATGGTGTGAATAAAAACATCTGCTATAAATACCAGATTAGTACCAGAAATACATAATTTAGTACCAGAAATACATAATTAGTAACAGAAATACATAATATTTCTGGTACTAATGAAAATAACAAACTGAATAAAAAAAGTGAATGTTAAGAAAATATAAGGCTAAAGTACGATTTCAATTCCAACTTGCTGTTGAACTCCACAGGGTGTTACAAAATGTAATGGGAAAACACGTCGTTATTGTAATGAATAAAAATTAAAAAAAACAATAGAACATTCACGATCTTGAATAAAGGCTTGTATGAAGGCTGTAATAT
>CAXKVY010003176.1:0-22812 GCA_964058915.1 Tetropium fuscum
CTCACAATTAATGGAGTCTTATATTTCAGATAGAACTTTTAGAATTAAGCAGTAAGACGCTTATTCTGAACTTAAAGAAATCAAGGCAGGACTACCACAAGGGAGTGTATTAGAGCCAGTCTTTTATCTACCATACACCAGTGATAATCCTGAATTAGAGTATGACACGATAGCCACCTTTGCTGATGACACTGCTATAAAGGCTGTAGGCAAAGATCACCAAGAAGCGGCAATAAATCTGCAAATATCAGTTAACAAAATCAGCACCTGGACTAAGCAATGGAGAATCAAACTAAATGAGAGTAAATCTGCCCATGTTAATTTCACAAACAAAAGAGACCGACATATCCATGTTAGCATAAACAATATCCAAGTACCATATGCTGATACAGCAAAATATTTGGGTATAACACTGGACGCTAAGCTACGCTGGAGAGCTCATGTCAAAAAAAGGAGAAAGAATGCCTCCTGGTATTGTAGAAATAGTGACCTCCATAGGGACATGGGAATGGACACCGTTAACCAGACCATCAGCGAATTCGCCAAAAGTCACGAACAGCAACTTCATCGTTCATAGTTGTTATTATAACTTGTGAGTTCTGTAATATGGAGTGTATTATAATTAAAAAGACAGTACGTAATGACGACAAGTAGTAACAAGTAACATAGCTGAATTCACTGTTAAGTATAGAGGTTTCCTAAAATCGGGGAAAAATAAAGTCTTTACTGCAGTTTGTGACAGAATACATTATTCAAAACTGTTCTGAATTTATAAAGGAGAACGAAGTGTTATCATTGCAGGTGATTTTGAGGACCTCGAAAAAGTTGTATTAATGAGTAAACAAACTTTAATACAAATGTTACATGATTTATATAGTAATCAAGATGAGGCATTATACGAATATAAATTCAGTAAAAAATGATTGTTTAAATCAGTGGATACCGATGTATTACTTTTGACAATTCACTTCTATGCCACTATGCCCGATTTAAATACAATTACGTTATATGTGCAACTTGGTCGTAGTACCAACACGCGTTTTATATCAATTGATAGAGTTATAAAATATTTGGGAAAAACATTTCCTCAGGTCTTCTTGCAGTACATTATCTGATAGGATGTGACACTACTATTTACAAAATGTGCTTTTTGACGACATACTATCATTCGCACATGAAAAATTATGATTTTAAAAACTTTTTTCATTTATTGTCTTCATTTGCTTCGCAGCATGTATAGACAAATTTCCATAAATAAATTTTTTTCTCGATTACTCAAAAATACATTAACGAAAATAACAAGACTAAGTTTGTTATTTTTTAAACGCATTAAAAAACATATGGTATAATCGAGTTGTACATGTTTAGAAGCGCTATTGTGTCTACTTTAATTAAAAAAATTTAAATTAATACTTTAATTAAAAAATCAGCTCGATAGCACAATTTTGTTTAGAGATATGACAGTGAAGGCGTTAAAAAACACGTTTCACAAAAAAATATTTTTTTCTAGTTTTTTCGCAATAAAAAAGTCATGATCAGCAAAATATGTCGTAAATCGTGGTTTCGTGTACACAATCACCTAATTAATGAATCGCACCATGTCCGGTTTGGTTCTACGCAAGATTCTTTTGTCTGGAAAACTAAGCGACTTTACTTCTTACCTGCTAAGGCAAAATAATTGAAAATTAAGTGGAAAAATTTGATTTTTGAATTTCCCGCCGATACTATGTAATTTTTCTCGCTTTTTCTCATGCATTTTTCAGATTGTTTCTATGCTATTTGGTTTCCTAAATAAATCACTGGTAAAACAGTATATGAGCGGTTGAAGTTTATTTGCTGCTATGGCAAAACAGTATATTCAGTAAAGTCTACCACGCCAAAATAGTATACGTCACCGTCGTCTTAGACTGCATTGATGACAACTGAAATTATAAATGACCATGGCAAAAAATATATAAATATATACATACGAGTAATTCTTTTAGGTTTTTTGAATTTTTCAACGGTAACACAAATGGGTATTTTGTGGTAGTAAGCCAAGGTTCCAAGGTTATAGTATAGGTTTCATGGTTATAATAAGCCAAGGTTTTTAAGGATATTGTGTAAAATTTGTACGTGGTTCAACAGATTTCACATACCAAATATCCCCAGAAAGCGACTCTTTAACTACAAAAAATACTTTAAAGAGAAAAACAAAATTAAATATGCCTGATACGATGACCGATATATCTGTAAGTAAAAAAGCATAATTTGTTACTGATCTTGTGCCTAAAATGCCTGCAAGTAGGAAGCAGTTCTGGGTCGAGCTTCCTGAAAATGAAACTTCAGCTAACATAATCGACGAAGGTCTTCTGTTTGTCTTTAGTTAAGAGTGATTATATTTTGTTTTCTACATTTACATTCCATAAATACGTCGTTTTGTTAAAGATAGAGCTGGTTTTAATTCCATGGTAAAACTGTTTATCAATTGTTTATACTATTTGCCTCAAGTAATAAAACATGAGACATCTTAAATAAAACAATCAATGTAAATCACTATATGCTACTTTACCAGTACATGTAAAAAAAATAAGTTCTCTTTGTTTAAGATGTATGATAACATGCCAGTCATTTTATATCCCTTATTTAGTTTATTTATCTTTGATTTGATTTGATTTGAGATTGGCGGGGCTCTGCCCTTTGACGTATAGGCCTCAGTATGGGCCCGTCACGTCCCGCCTTTCGAGAGCTATACCAGTCCAGTTGCCTTAATAAAGCCAACGAGGCGGCTGGGACATAGCTCTCTAAAGTCCCTGGGCATCAGCCTCAGTTGTCCCAGGTATTGCATACGTGTATGCAGGAAAGCGGGGCAATTCATCAGAACATGCCCTGCTGTCTCCTCATCTTCCAAGCATCCCCTACACTCAGAGTCTTCCACAAGACCCATTATGTAAAGGTGTCGTCTTAGGTGGCAGTGGCCGGTCAGTAGGCCTGTCACTGTTCTTAAGTTACATCTGCTTAATTTCAGCAGCTGTCTGGTCCTCCCAGCGTCGGGACCAGATATGAGTTCTTTAGCCTGTCTCATGCCTGGAGCAGTTGTTCAACAATGTTGAAACATTTGTTTGGGCTAAAGTCTTCATTGAGAGAACCGCTGTGCTTCTGGAGATCCCTACGAAGGGTTCAGGCCTGATTTGGCTAGTTGATCGGCCTTCTCGTTTCCCGGTACACCAGCATGTCCTGGGACCCAGACAAGGCGTAAATTATTCCTCTGAGAGAGCGTCTCGAGGACGGTCTTGCATTCCAGAACCAGTTTTGAGCGCACTTCAACGGCACTAAGTGCCAAGATGGCAGCTCTACTGTCGGAGCATATATTAATTCTACCAGTTCTTTGTGGGCGAGCTAGCAGCTCCAGCACACAGGATATAATCGCAAATACCTCGGCCTGGAAGACAGTAGCATGTGCACCCAGAGCAAAGTATTTACTTATTTGTTCCGAGTCAGAAAAGACTCCGGCACCCGACATTCCATCCGCCCTGGATCCATCCGTATACTAGTTGGTTCCGTTGCGGATTGCCATCGGGGTGTTCTCTATACCCCACTCCTCGCGGTCAGAGATTACGACCTCCAGGAAGTTCGAGGGATATAGTTTAGTGGGAATATGATCACCACTCATGAATAGAACCGGGCATCGTTCGGTGGCCCAGTTCCACATGCGAGAGTGCCCGAATGAGCACACCTGTAACTGGTCTAGCGTGCGCAGTCTATATACCGCACGCATGGCTTCCAATTTAATGAATATTTGTAGTGGCATGAGATTTAATAGCACCTCCAGAGCTCTGGTGGGAGCCGTTCTCAATGCTCCAGTCATCCCTAAACACGCAAGTCTCTGGACCCTGTCCAGTTGCCTGTTAGTTGAGTTCCTTTCAACACAAGGCCACCACACGATGGCCTCGTAAGTTAAACAATTTTAACTATTGTTAGACCAATGTCTAACAATAGTGCAGTAGAGCCAGTGGAGAACCTTGGGATTAAGACCCCAGCTTCCACCAAAGGCCCTCCTACACGTCCACAGTGCACACGTTGCTTTCCTGATTTTGCATGATAGGAGATCATGCCAAGACAGTTTAGCATCAAGGTGAACACCTAGATATTTCACCGTCTGGTGGTAGGTGAGGACCACACCAGAGAGAGTAATCTCTGGTCGATTTTCTGGGTTCCTCTTTTTGCTGAATAGCATAAGCTGAGCTTTCTTAGGGTTTATTCTTAGGCCAGCTATTTGGCACTAGTTCTCAACTATTCTTATGGCCCTAGCCATAGGACCACGCAAATTGTCCCTGGTTCCACTGCATAGGTCATGCAGTGGAACCAGGGTCATGCATAGGTCATGCAGTGGAACGCATAGGTCATGCATAGGTCATGCACTGCAGATGACCAAGTCATCTGCATAGGCCTGTGCATACAGACCAGCGTCATTTAATTCCCACAGTAGGCTGTCCACTACAAGGCTCCACAGTAGGTGGGAGAGAACCCCTCCCTGAGGGCAGCCCCGACTAGCAACCACTGTGTGTTTATGACCATGCATTTCTGCTTGGATGCTCCTTTGCGAAAGCATGAATTGAATCCAACCCAATAGGGAAGGCTCCACATCACGCTGAGCTAAGGAGCGATGAATGACATCAAAAGGGGTGTTGTCGAACTCTCCTTCTATGTCTAGGAAGGCACCAAGTGACTCTCGTTTATTTTCGAGTGTCCCTTCTATCTTGCGAACACTTTATTTGTCTTTTAAAATGACAAAACAGCACTGAAAAAATGCAAAAAGAGATATTCCTGAAAACTTACTTTTTTCACATATACTTGCCTTTGCAGGCAAGACTTTCGCTGTGCCCAATTTCGCTGTTTTATTATGCCATATACACTTATATTTAATTATGTGATAAAATTTAACAAACGGAAAAATAGCAATCGCTGAGGGATTCTAAATAGTTCCGCATCCGTACGACGAAGGATTGCTTATTGCTGATATACATACCGGTCACCCTACTACTAATTCAAAGGATGTAACCTTACCTCATAATCGGGACAACAGTGGCTTTCTTTGCACCCCACCTCTAGGCAAGACATCAGGCAATTGGGGGCAAATTTCTTCGAGTCTAAGCTCTCCATACTAACATTATTCGTGAAGAATTCGGGCTGAATTGTCACCTGAGTGATTCCCTTGTCGGTAAAGAATGACGTCACATCCTCCATGATTTTATTGTAGACCTAAAAGCATAGACGTGAGAAAAGTACAAGTATTACGTAAGCAGACCGATGACGAACCTTGGGATTCTGGAAAATGATGTGGACCGTTGAAATAATCTTGGAAGCAGTTAACTGCCATACGTGGAGATCATGGACGTTAACGATGTCGGGGAAATGCGCCTGCAGTTCCGCCTTCAGGCTGTCGATGTTGATAGTGTCTGGCATGGTCTGCAGTAAGATAAGGCAACTTTCTTTCACTAAAAAAATAATTAAAGCGTTTATTAAAATGTTATGTCAATGTCAGTTTGTTTTATTATATCTAAATCGACTGGATTATTAATATACTTTCGATATAACAAATATACTATGCCATAGAGGAGTCATTTACCTCTTGGAAAAGTGGTCTTCAGTACACGTTCAATAATAATCCAGGAAATGATGGAATGATTCCATCCTTTTATGTCTAGCTTAGTCAACTTAGTTCCATGAATGCAGAAGGTATATCATCAGCAATATTTAGGGATTGCAATACAGGTATACCGGTAAACCGAAAACCGGTATTTTAGCGATTTTTTCAAATACCGAAATACCGGTATTTATACCGAAAAATACCGGTATTTCGGTATTTCTATTATTTCATTGTACATACTGTACTATACTGTTTTCGTTTAATATACGAACTAGAGCAAAAAATTGCACATTTTACAAAGAAAACCCGTACCAATATACTACAGAAGCGGTAAATCACATCACTATGCAATACAAAAGGATATTAAGTGTAAAATTGTATACCGCCACAATTTCTTGGGAATAGAACTATAATCTCCAGTCTAATCTCCTAAGCGGCTTAACATATCGGTCGCTTTCCCTCTTCAACTCATATAACGCAAACTTCAACTCATATATCGCAAAGAAGGAGTAGTGGGTTGCATACCTTGCATTGTTTACATTTCATGTGTTGTCAAATTTGAATTTTGTACAACTTTCAATATGTTACAAAAAATGCAAGTGGTACAGATTACCTTAGGTGGAGTCCAACCTTCTCCAGATGTCTGTGTGATGAAACACCTGTTAAAACATGAGCTTTGTTTTGGTTTAAAGAATGACAGTAAAGGTCGGGTTTTTGCGGAGAGTGAACAAAAAGAGGGCAGACATTTACAAATTTTGGGAAGTGTTAAGGCGGGTTTATGCAACAGAAATATAAGTTTTGTCGTAGTCTTAGGCATAAAGTTAAATCCGTTGATTTCAATGAACGTGTTTATGCATGTAATTTAAACATAAGCACTGTATCAGTCGTATAAAAGTGACCTTGAAACTACACAAGCCAACTACTACAAGCCGGATTTACTGCTCAGTGGCGTATCATCTTGCGCAACCAAGGTGGAGTGACTTCAAAATATGTCATATTCATTTATGTGCAAAACTTTAAGCCAAATAATTATGGATTTAAAATATATTGAAAAAATTTTGCATGCTGCGTGTACAACTTAGTTGTCAATTTAGGCAATAACAATTTAAAATACAATTTAAAAGTAGAAGTGGTAAGTTTAATAATATTTGCAAATTTTAGAAGTATTACTTATATTTAAATATTCTAAATATTTTATCTATGATGAGTGGGTAAAGTAGTATAAGTCAAAAATTTGGGAAAACGAGTATAAGTCGAATTATTGCATATCTTGACGTGTTCTATGCGGTGGCTTAAATAGTATATATCAAGTTGTTGTAGTATAGCAGCTAATCTATACAGTATAACTTTAAAATTACAATAATTTTGGTGGGAATATTAGTATAAGTCGATTTATACTATTAAAACCACTCCGGTTTGTAGCACAATATGGACTAAGTCGACTTATACTATATGTTTCAAGCAGTCAAGTTAGTATATCTACATGTAGAGGTTATGCATGAAACTAAGACATCAACAAAACCCGCGCTTGTGATATTATTGTGTTTTTTTTGTTAGCTGAAGTGTAAAAATGTCCTCAACAAGAGGTAAAAGGTAAAAGGTTGGTAGAACTAGCTCGCATAGATCTTGGTAAGTATAAAGTTAAATAACGGTATTTTATTTTACAACTAATAAAACCTAACTTTAAGGTCTTCCCCTTTTTGATTCCACGGATGCCCCAAAAGTTCCCGAGACTGTTAGTTATTCCAGTGATGCAGATATCTGCGAACTTGTAAATGCTGTTGAAAATAAGAAAAATGAGAGCCAGTGTATGTATACAATAAAACTTTTTGACATCAAATACTCTGTGGAATATACCTCTTATTTCAACCCTAGGAATGAATTTTTATCCAATTGATATAGGTGAAATTTATATTAAAATTTTTGATCAGGGATGACTAGAATATTATGGGGGTCAAAATTTAAATAAAAAATTTATAATTCTATCAAAATTATTTCAATTATTTTCTAATAATCATTTAAAAATTTATTTTTTAATAATAATTTATTGAGTTATTTTTTTATTATTAAATATTAAGTTATACTTAAATAGCTTATATAGAGCATAATATTGAAGATATTAAGGAAATAAATTATTTTTAAGTAAATTTATAAGAAATTTTCTAATTTTACAATGAAAATGTAAGGTTTTTATTAAACTATATAAATAGAAATATAAACGAATTTCATCGCTTAGGAATTAAGTTAGAAGCTTATTCCTGTATTTCATATTTCTTTAATTGGAGATTTCTCTCAGTTTTATCATTAACAGTGATATACCTCAATTTTGGTTTCAATTAAAAATAAGGATGAAAATTTTATCAATTTTTAGGTCGAAACTAAATGTAAATATTACTTCTTATTTAAGATAAATTGTAATAATCAATACTTTTTAAATGCAAATTAAATGTTATAGTTAACTATTATCCTATAATATTCAATTTAGGGCTCCTTGGTTTCATTCATGAAAAAGGCCCAATAATAAAATTATAATGAAAAATATAATTAAAATAGAGTAATTTATTAAATTAGAAATTTTTATAGTTAAAATTATTGGTAATAATAATGTAATTTCTACATCAAAGATTAATAAAATTACTGCGATTAAGAAAAATTGTAATGAGAATGGCATGCGAGCGTTATTTTTAGGGTCAAATCCGCATTCGAACGGTCTGCTTTTTTCTCGATCTATAAAAGTTTTTTTAGAAAAAAAATTTAATATAATGATTAAAATTGAATTAATGATTAAGATAATTAAAATTAAGAAAAAAAGGATTTTGATTATTTATACTAGAATCTAGATTTTTTGATTGGAAGTCAAATATAATATTTATATTATATAAATAAATTATCTATCTCATCAATAAATAGAGATATATAGGAATAATCAAACTACATCAACAAAATGTCAGTATCATGCTGCTGCCTCAAAGCCGAAATGATGAATTGAGGAAAAGTGGTTATAATAATGACGAATTAAACAAATTAATAAGAATATTGATCCAATGATTACATGTAATCCATGAAATCCCGTAGCTATAAAAAAAGATGATCCATTAATTGCATCTGAAATTGTAAAAGAAGCTTCAATATATTCATAGGCTTGAGGAGTGGTAAAGTAAAATCCTAAAATTACAGTTAAAATTAAACCTTGCATAGTTTGATAGTAGTTATTTTCTATTATTCTATGATGGGCTCATGTAACTGTTAACCCTGAAGTTAATAAAATTAAGGTATTAAGGTATTAAGTAAGGGAATTTCAATTGGATTAAAGGTTTGAATATTTTTAGGAGGCCAAATTATTCAAATTTCAATTCTTGGGGAAAGAGAATTATGAAGAAATCCTCAAAAAAATGAAATAAAAAATATAATTTCAGATGTAATAAAAAGTATTATTCCTCAACGTAATCCTATAGTTACTTGATATGTATGTATACCTTGAAAAGTTCCCTCTCGAGTGATATCTCGTCATCACTGATATATAATTAATATAGTAGAGGTTATTCCGAAAATTAAAAGATTTCTTTGATATAAATGAAATCATTTAATAAATCCTATTATAATAGTTATAGTATTTAGAGCTCTTAATAAAGGTCAAGGTCTTGAATCGACAAGATGAAATGGATGATTTTTGTGAGTTGTCATTAGTTAACTTCTCTTGAATATAGGGTCCTTAAAATTGCAAAAAAATTTGATTGGATAATTGAAACTGCTAATTCTAAGGCTAATAGTATTATTTGGACAATAATAAGAAAATTAATTAAAATAAATGATATAGATGTTCCCGTATTTCCTAATAATGTTATTAATAAATGTCCGGCAATCATATTAGCTGATAAACGAATAGCTAATGTTCCTGGTCGAATTAAGTTTCAATACATACTATAAAAGGTATAAGAATAGGCAAAGTTCCTTGAGGAACTAAGTGGGCAAATATATGGATAGTATTATTTAATCATCCATAGATTATAAATCTTAATCATAATGGTAAAGCTAGGGATAATGTTAATACTATATGTCTAGTTCTTGTAAAAATATAAGGAAATAATCCTAAAAAATTATTAAATAAAATTATAGAAAATAGGGACTAAGTACTAGGAATAAGTACTACCCTTAGAATTTTTTTTAAAAGAATTTTAAATTCTTTGTGTAAAATTATATTAATATTTAATATAAATATTATAAATCATGATGGAATTAATCAAAATATTATAGGAATAATTATAATTCCTAAGATAGTTCTAAATCAATTTATTGATATATTTATAATAGTTGAAGGATCAAATGTGGAAAAAAGGTTAGCTATTATCATTTTCAGTTATATTTTAAGTTAAATTTTTTATTTAATAATTTTTCTTTTACATTATATTTGAATAAAAAATAATTTAAAACATTAAATAATATAAAGATTATAATGAATAATACAAATAAAGTTAATCATCTTAACGGGGCTATTTGAGGAATTAAAAATTATTAATTTAATAATTTTAGCTTGACAAGCTAATGTTATAATTTTAACTAAATTTTTCATTAGAAGTAAGTGCTAATTTACTATTAAATGATTTAAAATTCCATTGCTTGCTTTCAGCCATCTAATGAAATTTCAATTATTTTAGAAATTCATTTAATAAAATAAGAAGGTGAGATCCTTTCAATTACAATTGGCATAAAACTATGATTAGCTCCGCAAATTTCTGAACATTGGCCGTAAAATAGTCTGGTACGATCGGTTGAGAACCTAATTTGGTTTAAAGGTCAACAAAAACATTGGTCTAAATAAAAGAATATCCGCTCTCTTCGAAAAATGTTCTGAAGCAGTTTGATTTTCCATTTTAATTCGTCATATTTTCTCATAAAATACATTTGCCTATTAAAAGAGCGCACCTATATGAACGTGTTCGTGAGTGTTATTTCCAAATATGCTATACTATACAGGCTGTCCCATTAAAAATGCGCCACGGTTTGAAACAGGCAAATGTAATTTATGATATGGGATGACTCATTCGAAAGTTACCACTATACTATGATCTGTTTTAAAAAATTCCCTGCAGATGAGCAGACAATTCATAGTTAAGACCAATTCGCAGCCAGCGCTCACACTTTATAATTTAGAAAATTTGTCATTTTTAACTTTTATTTGTGTTATTACTTTTAAAATCAGTAAATGAAATTTTGCGAATACTTCTCTTTTTTATTACGTTTCTATAACCCACTTTGTTAATTTCCAGGTCATTCACCAATGGATACTGCGAACCCCGATATTGAAAGGGTCATTAGAAAACAATGATTTATACAACAATAGAGAGAAACCAGTAAATGTTGAGAGAAAAAGGTTTTCCAACGGAACACGCATGCCATCTGCATGCAAGTGCCCTTACAGCGGACCAGAGTAAGGTTTCGCGAACTGAAATTTTTTATGGACTTGCGCGTCTCGTGGTTGTCTCGGTTGAAGCGTGATACGAACAAGGACGCTGCAGCTTGTGTGAAAACTTTCAATAACCAATTTTGTATCCTCTGATATTTGATAAACAATGGCAAAATTTGAATTAAGTCAAGATGTTCTAGATAAGCTCAAGGGTACGTAAATTACATAATGTTGTTAATAAAATATGTAATTCAAATTTGGGCAATGCAGACATTTTTATTTCTACTTAAATGGATATCAGCACGTACCTACCTAACCTGCAAAGACAGCTCAGCTATAGCTTGCTATAACTTTTCTGTATTATTTTTGCTTTTATCTCAATATTTTTTTGTCCTATAATGTTCCCTATTCTGATTTTTTTTGTAATATTAGGAACGAATTTTCCATCTATACATACCTATAAAGGTATAAAGATACCTATAATAGGTAGGTATATTAAGGCTATAATCACCTTTATGGTGATTATAACCATAGGGACCTTTGGTATAACCAAGACTTAGATACCTATGCCAAAGTTGATACCTACTGAAAATATGACCTAGGTATACCTACATTACCTACCCTAACCATGTACCAAATCATAAATGTATTATTTCAGACAGGCAGTCGTAATATTTAGAGATAAAATATGCGGTACCTAGGTATGCGGTATTTTATTCATATAGGTAGGTATAGAAGCCCATATTTTATCAACTAAAGTTTTTTATAGTTACATACAGCGGAGCTGTCTATATTAAAATATGTCTTAATTTTTAAATGAATAGTCTGTATTTTTGAGCATAAACTTGGTTGCGCGTTTTAGTGGATATTATTATGTATTTAATTTTCAGAGCAAGAAATTGACACGAGGCCTTCGAGATCTTGGACGATAATACCATTGCCAATATCTTCCCTAATGCGGGGCCAAGGTTAATTTTCAAAAAAAAATATTTGGAATATAAATTTAAACAAATAAAGGTTTTAGCAGAGGTAAATGCCTATAATAAATACACACATATTTCAAATCAAAATGTTGCTCCCTCACTTTACCTACAGAATTTGACTTTAATTTTTATTCATTATACTTAAAAAAATATGTACAATTGTATGTTATTTATTTGCATTTGTAATGTTATGTTATTTATTTAATTGTATGTATAGTGTTAATGTTTTGTTGTTCTGTTTATTTTTAAGAAAATAAAATGTAAATAATAATATTCTGTTTATTCTCTGTTAATATAAAAATATTTTAATGGTTATACAATTAAAATATTACAAGTAAAACATTTTAATATAAAAGCAATAAAATCTATATAAAAAAGTTTCTGTGGTTATGCAACTACAATTCTAGATTAGAACATTTTAATATAGGTACTATACAATGAGACTATACTGGTTATACAAAAATATTATGAGACTATACAACAAGAATGTTGCAATTATACAATTAATATTCTAGATTATATAACCGCTATGCCATTCACGTATGCCATTCACGTATCCAGCTAAGAAAAAAAGCAACGAGACCAACGCCCAAATAAATTAGACCATAGATCTGCCGACCTAGGCTAGCGTCACAGAACTGCCAATGTTCAACTCACAGAACAATAAAGCGGCACATATATGCAATAAGATGTTTGTGGTAAAGATCAATGACAAAGAATCTATTAAATGCTCTGTGGCAATATTGATGAATGTAATCGACTAATGAAAGTAATATGCCGACCTGATTTTCTAAACAGATACTAAAGGGAACGCGTAGTCACTGCTTACAATCAATTTATCAGTCCAATATACCTACAATAAATTTCGTAATACGCGAACTCAAGATATGCATACTACTGTTAAGCATGAAAATAAAAACAAAAAAATAATTAAATTAAAAAAATATATACCCCCAAGAGGCTAAAAAGCATCATCGCCTTGACACCATCGCCACCTATAGTCCGCCTCTGACTATCACTGTGCAATATATATATACAACAAAAACGGGGTTTAAGAGGCCTTAAGATAGCTCCCCTTTCCACATACTCTTGAAAACAGGTTGCGAAATGTGATCGCCCCCAGTAAATGGAATCCCTCTACGTAAATAAAACAAACATGTTTCCTATTGAAACATGTTTCCTATTGAAACAAGTGGCTTTACTGGAGATTTTTCCTCCACGGAGGTGTATTCCGTGGAGACAGTATTTTTACATATTTCAAAATCAAATATCCTCTGTCTCAGGGGGCTTATTTATAGGTAAAATAAACTATAGTGACTAAAACTTATTTAGTGGGTTCCAAGTAGGTATACAAAGCGTATTCTAATTCCCCCCCTTCACTACTTTCTGTAGTGATGTCAGAGGTGTATGAATCCGCCTTCATTCAAGATGGCGTCCAATGATCCGCCTACGTTCAAGATGCCGACCAATGGGAACATACCCTACTAATTCTACAAAGAATGGCGCTCGCTAATTAACCCTAATCCAATAAACAGGGTGAAATTTATAAATTGGGCATAAAAGGGATTACCAGAACATATATGACAAGACCAATGGTTTACTTGTAATATTTTAATGGTTATACAATTAAAATATTACAAGTAAAACATTTTAATATAAAAGCAATAAAATCTATATAAAAAAGTTTCTGTGGTTATGCAACTACAATTCTAGATTAGAACATTTTAATATAGGTACTATACAATGAGACTATACTGGTTATACAAAAATATTATGAGACTATACAACAAGAATGTTGCAATTATACAATTAATATTCTAGATTATATAACCGCTATACAATAAGATTATAATGGTTATATAACTGGAATATAAGTTAATATTCTTAATATAAGGGCTATATGAAAAGGTTTTAGCAGCAACTCATCTGATAGGTTTTCAGAAAAACGCGTTGTATAACATTAAAAAACAGTTCATTTGTCACAAATAGTATACAACTTTTGCATAGGGGCTATTCAATTTTCATATAACGGTTAATGTATCTTCTCTCAGTGTATAGTGCCAAACTGGAGCCTGTTTGTAATACTTTACAAGCAAAAACAATAAACATTTTATCGACAAAAAAACATATTCAATTACTCTTATCTATGCTTAAAGACCACAGAGCAAACGCGGATAATTACTGTAAAGACATTTTTCAGAAATGTATATTAGACGGAAAAAATTTGATATTGATATTAAAATTCCTAGATTAGCTACAAGGCAAACACAAAGGGCTAACTACTCTACAGATAGTGTTGAAGATTATTTTCGGATTTCGTTGTTTACTCCATATCTGGATTCAATTATACCGTCCATTGAAGTCCGATTTTCCCAAGAGACCGATAGCGCATTTGCTCTATCCATTTTTCACCCGCAATTAATCACGAAGGCAGAAACATTTAGTTTACTAAAAACAAAACATCATACAATCTCAGAACTGTATGAAATCGAAAATTTGGATGTCGAAATCGAAAGTGGGTTTCAAAAGTTCAAAATAACGATAGTGAGCTCGAGGTTGGTGAATTAATAGATAAACATTGCCAGTTCTTTCCAGGCATCAAGAAAGCGTTACAATTTTTTTAGCCTTAACTCTTACCACAACAATTAAAAGGTCTTTCAGTACACTCCGACGGGTAAAAACCTGGTTGAGATCAACCATGTCTCAAGAGAGACTTTCTGGTCTTTGTTTGCTTAGCGTTCACAGAGAATTTGTGAACAAAAATAAAGACGGATTTATTGAAAAAGTAATTAACGGATTTTCTCAAAAGAGAAGAAATCTGTTATTACTTTTTTCTGAGTAGAAAAATAACTCGTTCTTTTATAAGCGTTTATATTTATTTTCAATAATAAAAATGTAAATTTTTTTATTTATTTTACTTTGCCCCCCCCCCCTATATTTGATCCTTCCGGCGCCCATGATGGAATCAGCGAACTTTTACACAACTACTTAAGGTATTATATAGTTTTTTGAGGTTTGAAAATTTGTAACAACATGCCATTTTATAAGTTTTCGAGAGTGTACATTAAGAATTAATGTTGCGCTTTTTAATATTTTCCATAAAAATATGTTTTCTTCTAATTGTTAATTTTTTAACATCAGCGTACATTTCATAAATTTTGACAGAGAAATGTCTTTACTTGGCGACCATAAACATTATAAGGATGATATCCCAAACGGTGTTCAGCTGAATTTATAGTTTCGATAAAATAATCTTTAAGCTTTAACGATAAGCAGTAACAAAAGTAAACACAAATAAATACTAAGGACCATTCATAGTACGCTGTAAGACTTAAGCCGTAAGCTATAGTCAATAAGATTTGGTTTATTTTAATCGGGTGTACTCGGGAAAGAATCGGCAAACATCGTGTGAATATCGAGATTTTGTTGTTGATGGCACAGAGTAAACCCAGTTACACAGAGGCGACAGTATTGGCGTAGTGTATGGAGATTGAGGCGTTAATTTAGAATGACCTTGGACTGAGCGCATTGACAGATATAACATTTACGTGTACACTGACAGAACAAGAACGTTTAACGTAGTTGATTCAATGCCAGAATCATCTACACTAAGAAAAATTGCGACACGTTATATAGAATGAGTAAGCATATATAGTTCCCCCTTTACGAACCATAATTGCACAATATGTCAAAATATAAAGTTCAAAGAGAATAAATATTTGACAAAAATCGCCACACAAGTAGATACAAAAGACGCCACGATATACGAACAAAAGACAAATGTCAAATAAATGAGGTTGATTGACATACCATTTACACAATGGCTGCCAAACACGCATGTACGTTGAATTTAGGTTTTGGTGGGAACGCTTTCTGTCGTCTCTGTGTAGGTGGTTACTCTGTGTTGGTGGCACAGAGAAGTATGTCAGAGAGAAACGATTTCTGCGAATGCAAACTACACAAATCTAACCTAAAATTCTACATTAAAATAATTAATATTGTTGTGAGAGTTGTGTCCAAGTTTTTTTTAAATAGGTATTTGGCGTTCAGAGTTTTAAAAAATGTCCGAAGAAGCTGTCTTAATTGATGTTATCCAACATGTTCCTTACTAGTGCAAAGTTTATTCACAGAACAAGACGAAAATATGGGATTAGTGCGCATGCGTAAACTCAGAATCTCTTACGGAAAAGACACTATAAATGGTCTGATGACATAAGGTTGCTTATGGCTTATTGCTTACCGCTTATGACTTATGTTATCGAAACTATAAATTCAGCTTTAGAGTTACGCGTGACATGGTTGAGGTAAACGAATGCCAACAAAGTTTTTTGAAATTGTACGCTGTTGTTCGTAAACAATTCGGTTCGATTTAACTAAAATCTTCTACAATTAGCTCATCTAGGTATAACTTAAGACGCAGGAAAGTAGAATATGTCGTTGGTCAACAAGTTTATAGACGTAATTTCGCATTATCGGACGCTTGTAGATATTATACGGCTAAGTTAGCGCCTAAATTTGTTACTCATCAGCGATTCACCATTTACTTATGAGCTTAAGGACCATAATGGAACCTTAAGGGGAGTTTGGAACGTTAAAGATTTAAAACCAACTCTTGTTGGAGATGACGTGTACACTAAGTTACTTTTCTAGACATCCTTAACGTTTCTTGGTCTTGTCATATATGTTCTGGTAATCCCTTTTATGCCCAATTTATAAATTTCACCCTGTTTATTGGATTAGGGTTAATTAGCGAGCGCCATTCTTTGTAGAATTAGTAGGGTATGTTCCCATTGGTCGGCATCTTGAACGTAGGCGGATCATTGGACGCCATCTTGAATGAAGGCGGATTCATACACCTCTGACATCACTACAGAAAGTAGTGAAGGGGGGGGAATTAGAATACGCTTTGTATACCTACTTGGAACCCACTAAATAAGTTTTAGTCACTATAGTTTATTTTACCTATAAATAAGCCCCCTGAGACAGGGGATATTTGATTTTGAAATATGTAAAAATACTGTCTTCCACGGAATACACCTCCATGGAGGAAAAATCTCCAGTAAAGCCACTTGTTTCAATAGGAAACATGTTTCAATAGGAAACATGTTTCAATAGGAAACATGTTTCAATAGGAAACATGTTTGTTTTATTTACGTAGAGGGACTCATTTACTGGGGGCGATCACATTTCGCAACCTGTTTTCAAGAGTATGTCGAAAGGGGAGCTATCTTAAGGCCTCTTAAACCCCGTTTTTGTTGTATATATATATTGCACAGTGATAGTCAGAGGCGGACTATAGGTGGCGATGGTGTCAAGGCGATGATGCTTTTTAGCCTCTTGGGGGTATATATTTTTTTAATTTAATTATTTTTTTGTTTTTATTTTCATGCTTAACAGTAGTATGCATATCTTGAGTTCGCGTATTACGAAATTTATTGTAGGTATATTGGACTGATAAATTGATTGTAAGCAGTGACTACGCGTTCCCTTTAGTATCTGTTTAGAAAATCAGGTCGGCATATTACTTTCATTAGTCGATTACATTCATTACATTCGACTGTAAGACACACCACCTTTTGAATCACCATTTCGAACCACCTTTTGGAACCACCTTTTGAACCACCTTTTGGACCACCTACGTAATCACCTTGTGACATGGTAACTACACTGTAACTACATATGTACCTCCAACGGTATTTGGAACTCGATAACTGTAAATCTAAACTGTTCTTCAGTAACGTTTCCACCTGAAACCTGCGTTGAACTTACTTCCCACCTGGTTGAAATCTATCGACCTCTACCTACGTAGAGTTAAGGAGAGATCCACCTTACTGGAGGAGTCGCTGCATCACAGATAAGCCTAGTTTTAAGTATAGTTTAAAGGGGACACACCTTCTTTGATTGACTTGATACTTGATATTGCTAGTGTGTACGCTTAAGTATATAAAATTATTACGGGCCCTCAGCTAACGTTGACAAAGTTTCTATATTATGTATTCACCTGGTTAGGTAGACATTGCCTCACTATTTATATATATATATATATATATATATATATATATATATATATATATATATATATATATATATATATATATATATTGATTGAGGAAAGGTCATCGTGCACTTTGACATTTAAGCCGTTTTATGTATAAGCAGTTTTATGTATTTTATGCTGCCTTTCCAGGTGTAATATCACAATACCAGGTGTTGGTAAATTGATTTTTTTAAATTTAATTTTGAATTCATTTTGTTGTGAAGCCATAAGATTTAATGGCACTAGAAACAATATGGTTTATATGTTCAACAAAAGTGAGTGTGCTGTCAAAATAAATACCCAGATTTTGAATACAGCAACTCGGCTGATGATGTTATTTCCAATGAAGTAGTTGTATAAGATGAAGTAGTATAAGATGAAGTTTTGCGAGTATCAGCCATTACGTTACATTTAGCTATATTTAGTTTAAGATGATTTGTCTCACACCATGAAGACATTCTGTTAATACAGTCTTGAAGATGGATGGAATCTGTAGAATATTAAATTTCAGAGTAGAGTTTAAAATCATCGGCAAATAACAAATGCTCACAAGTAATGACTCCAGGAAGATCATTATTAAAGAATAAAAACAATATGGGACCTAGATTGGAACCTTGTGGAACTCTCGAAGTTGAAGAAAATGATATTGAATTGAAATTTTGCCATCTGAGCATAGAGTGAGTGTCTATCGCTTAAGTAGGAAGTGAATAATTTAAACAATGCTTCAGAAAAACCAATACTTTCTAGTTCCAAAAGGAGTATGTTATGATCAATCTGATCAAATGCTTTTTGAAAGTCCGTATAGAGGACATCGACCTGTCCGCTATTATCCAAAACCTCAGAGACATATTAGATCTAAATTAGATATTGTTGACCTCTTTTGTATGAACCCATATTGGCGTGATGAAATAAGCTGCCTAGTAGAGTAGTAAAGTTTACTATACAGTATGGTTTCAAAGATTTTAGAGAAATTACACAGTAGTGAAATGCCTCTATAATTTGAAACATCATTTTGATTTCCCTTTTTTGGTATTGGGCAAATATATGTTTTTCTCCAATAAGACGGGAAGGAAGAATTGGCAAGCATCGCAATGAATGACCAAAGGAGTATTAGGCTTTATATCAGTGTTGCAATTTAAACACGAAGACATTTCAAATAATTAAATGACATCAATTCAATAAGCAGTTAACTATTAACACATAAGACAGCGATACCAAGTTTCTGCACCCAGGGGCCGATCAGGGTGACTAACAAATAACACACAAGGCAGGCCGCGGATGGGTGTAAAAAATGTAAACAGAGGATTATTAAAAAAACTGTAAAATAACTTGCTAGCAAAAACTATATCGCAAGATACCGACACCGATTAGCATTCACAAAAACAGTTAATATACTATACGAGAAAACGATTGTAAATTGATCCTATACCGAAAAAGAAGCTTTTTTAAAAAAGAAACGTAAACGGCAAAATAACTGGTAAGCTCTAGAGAGCCAATGAACAGCGTATTTGGGGACTATCTGACTTAGTTGCGCATTGTCAGTGATGTCCACGGAATTAGTGACTTCGGTATCCACAGAACTTACTAATTTGAATTTAATTTTATTTCTATTTTTATTCAAAGCTGAGCTAGCTTAGGCAACTTTTATGGCCCACTTTAACTCGCTGTTGGATGTACTCCGGCTAATAAAATTTGGCGCCCAACGTGGGGCCCCATGTATTAGTATATCTAGACGATATAGTTATAATATCTCAAGATTTTGAAACTCATCTCAAAATTTTAACTAAAGTTTTTGATCAGTTGCATGCTGCTGGTTTGACAGTAAGTGAGGAGAAGTGTAAATTTTTCGTCCCTCCTCAAGTATTTAGGATGCGTATTTGATACTCATGGTCTCAGAGTAGATCCGGAAAAGGAAGCCAGTTTAAATGTAAAAGCTCCTGCTAATGCTACAGAAGTTCGTAGATTCTTAGGCATGGCCAATGGGTATTCATAACAGATTCATACCAGATTTCGTCCATCAATAACCGTTTTACATGTAATTTGAAGGGCTACAAGATAATGCTCAAACCCTTCGTTCTCATCGGGTAAAGGGTTGAAAGGTTTGGGAGGGGTGGTCCGCACACTATAATGCATAGATGACTTCTAACAGATATCTCCGTTAAATCTTATCGTACAGAAACACAAAAAAAATCATTTTTTTTATAAAAAAAAACCTACATTCTTGTACTATATCATTGTTTACGTAAATTCTTTAGTTTTAATTATTTTGAAAATAACGTATTTTCTTAAGAATTTGAAAAATACGTTTTTCAGATTCGCGTTTTTTTCGAAAAATACGCATTCTAACATGGCCAACTTTTGTATTACATGAGTAATACTAAAATAAAGTAACTTGAAAAGTGATAAATTTTTCGGTGATAGATTTGTAAAGGAATATTTTTTTATTCTAAAGCGAGCGGGGATCCAAAAAATACCAATTATACCAGTAATATTGTAAATATTATCAAAAGAAAAATAATTTTAACCATATTATAAATCATAATAATTGCTCATGCATGTTGTCGCAAAAATAGATTATTCATTCAAAAGAAGAGTTTTTCTCATCCTGTGTATAAAAATTTAACCTTAATTAAATAATAAAAATATTTAATTTTTGTCATGATAGTGCAACTCTTAACATGTGCTTAATAAAATCCCATGATAAAGCCAAAGCTTATAATTTGCTATTTTAAAAAAATACTTACTATACGGACAGCTTAAAACAACCATTAACGTGACTGAAACGAGTGCCATAAGGGGATCCAGGAATTTGGCAATGTCCGGATCAGTGAAAAATACGAGTAAGGCAGTTATTATCACTATCACACATCCTGAAAAATAAAAAGATATTTTAAAAACACCGAAATATTTAGGCATGTACTGAAATAATCTAATAGCGAATTCTAAATCAAAATTTTAGATATTTAGATTTAGATGTCCAGATATAGCACTGGTAAGTGTATCTTCCTTATTATTCGTCTATTTGCTTATTTCTCTATCTAATGAAATGCTACAAACCCAAGATTACTTTTCTTCACAATATATATATATATATATATATATATATATATATATATATATATATATATATATATATATATATATATATATATATATATATATATATATATATATATATATATATATATATATATATATATATATATATATATATATATATATATATATATATATATATATATATATATATATATATATATATATATATATATATATATATATATATATATATATATATATATATATATATATATATATATATATATATATATATATATATATATATATATATATATATATATATATATATATATATATATATATATATATAAACTGCTGTTCAAAATTACGCACCACGTTAATATTTGCTAAAATTTGAGGTCTCATAACTTTTTTACTTTTAGTCCAATTTTGGTTGGTTAGGTATTATACAGTCTATTATACAGGGCTAACTAAAAGGTTGTTATATAACCCTAATTTTAAAACACTCTGTGGAATAATTTCGTAACCAAATTCTTTAAAAAGACCAATTTTTGTTAAGAATCATTCCTTTCCTACATTTTGTTTTTTGGTCCATGTCTTTAGATGCATTGGTTCAAAATTATCGGACCATACAGAAATCAATTGAAAAAACTTTCAGGGTGAGAAGAAACATTTTTTAATTAACAAAGAAAACAAAGGAAAACAAAGAAATAAAATTATGTGAGCTGATCCCTAGTAGGTTGTGTTGCCACCTCTAGCTCGGATTACAGCCTGAATCCGCCGTGGCATACTTCTAATGAGGTTTTGAATGACGGGTTGAGGAATATTATCCCACTCATGAAGAGTAACCTGTTCCAGCTGTTGAAGGTTCTGTGGGGCTGGTAGACGTCGTCTCACTGCTCTCTTAATGATGTCCCATAGGTGTTCGATGGGATTTAAATCCGGGCTTCATGCTGGCCAGTTCATAACATCAATATGGACTTCATTCAAGTACTCAACACAAATTCTTGCTACATGTGGTCTTGCATTATCTTGCATGAATATGAAAACAGGACCAATAAACGAAGCATAGGGCATTAAATGCTCCTGGAGAATCTCTACGTAGTATTCCGCATTCATTGCCCTTGCATGAATAGGGACTAACTCCGTACGGCCATCGAAAGAAATACCCGTCCAAAACATTTTGGAGCCACGACCAAAGGGTTCGTTTAGAACTAAATTGAAGGCAGCTTCCCTTTCCCCTTGTCTTCTATATACACGTTGCCGCCCATCACAAGATTTTAGGCTTATTCTTGTTTCATCGGAGAATAGGACTTTCCTCCAGTCATCGATAGTCCAATTTTCATGTGCTCGTGCAAATCGTAATCGAGCTACCTTCTGAGCCCTGGTAAGTTCTGGTGCCTTTATGGGCCTTCTACTGATCAAACCTGCCTCCCGTAGTCTTCTCCTTACAGTAAGAGCAGAAACTTGAACATTTCTAACCATCTCAAGTTCACTCTTCAATTGCGAACTTGTTACTGTCCGATTTCTTAAAGCATTTTGGCGGAGAAAATAGTCATCCTTAACATTCGTCGCCCTTTTTCTACCCTGCCCATGTCTCCTGGAGTGAGAACCAGTTGCCCTGTGACGTTTTAACATTCGACTTATTGTCGAATGGTTAACACCCAGAATTCGAGAGACATATCGCATACTTCTACCCTCTTCAACCAAATTTTGC
>CAXKVY010003177.1:0-20610 GCA_964058915.1 Tetropium fuscum
TGCAAATAGCAGTTATACAAGAACAGGATACAAACTTCCATAGTGAAAATATCAAATGATAGCAATTTGGAGATAGCAGCAGCAAGTGAGATCAATTTAGGGGTAGATAAGTCCCAAGGCGTAGAAAGACGTTCAAGTGAAAGTAGTTAGCATTCCAGAGGCAGTGCAGCGATATCCCGCTATATGACACTACCACCAGAGCCCAGTAGCGTTGAACTTCACTAGTCTGCGTATAATGTAATCGAAAGTGACAGGTTTTGTGGAAGTACATAAAAAAGGGATTACCATATTTACAACAAGGTAATGAACAATCTAAATTTGCTAACTTTAAGGAATATTGTTTTAGACTTAGTCCCATGTCCCAGGTTTTTAAATTTCAGGATAGCATTAGGTTTTTAAATTTCATTTCATGATAACAATTTTTTATAATAAACAATCATATGTAAACACAGCTTCTTCTTTCTTGTTCTGCAACTTTCAGGTGAATAATTCAAATACTAAACAACATAACAACTACAATTTTGAGCTTCACATAAATCTAATATTTTAATAAAATTTACATATAATTTATATTGAATAATGATAAATAGTTAACTTCTATTATCAACAAAATCATTTAAAGCAATTATCAACAACAAATAGGCCTAATTGGACCCCCTCTGAGGCAAGAGTGTTTATAGCTCTAATGTGATCCATCATTTGAAATAAAAGTTGGCGTCCAAAACAAAATAAGAACGATTCATCAGGGAAGTAGTAAGAGTAAGTATCCAATAAGCAAACTAAATATTATTTATCTATCATAGTATTTCAAGATAACATCTCCATTATAAAAATATAAAAATATAAAATATTTTATTACAAATTAGATGCCAAACATAGGGCATATATATATATATATATATATATATATATATATATATATATATATATATATATATATATATATATATATATATATATATATATATATATATATATATATATATATATATATATATATATTAGCTTTTGCTATTCATATTTGTTTGGTGAAAAATTTGAATAGTAAAAAGTTCTTTGTTATTCAAATTCAAAGCTAATAAATATATCCAGGGTGAAAATTGGATTTTCGTCGAATTTTCGAAAAAACAATTAATACATAAAACCAACAAATGATTTTAGTTTTGACTAAGCAAGCAATTTCTGTATCACTCCCTCTTGAAATGCTTCAGAACTCTATTGTATTATGTAATTCAATATTCTCTAGCACATAGCTGGAGGAAGTAGTTGTTTTCAATGGGTTCAACAAGATTTTATGCATTTTAAAGTTTAACATCTTCTGGATAACTGTATGCCTAATACTTTTATATATAATATGTTCAAATAGAACAAATATAAATAGTAGACTAGGTTTGTGTATTCTAAGAATTTGAGTTCCGTCAAAAACTGTTGTCACAAAACGTCACTGCAAGTATTAATATTTTAAACTCAAGTATAAATGACCAATGAAACAGATCGTACACTGCTCTGAAGATCCTCAATAAAGGTGAAAGAACTTGTACAACTTCTAAGTGGTTCGTTTCCGTGTGTATGCCGAGATATGCCCAGATAGCACTGGTAAGTGTATCTTCCTTATTATTCATCTATTTGCTTGTTTCTCTATGTAATGAAAGCTACAAACCCAAGATTACTTTTCACAATATATATATATATATATATATATATATATATATATATATAGGTATATATATATATATATATATATATATATATATATATATATATATATATATATATATATATATATATATATATATATATATATATATATATCCTCAATGAAGGTGAAAGAACTTGTACAACTTCTAAGTGGTTCGTTTCCGTGTGTATGTCTAGATATAGGCCTGGTAAGTGTATCTTCCTTATTATTCGTCTATTTGCTTATTTCTCTATGTAATGAAATGCTACAAACACAAGATTATTTTTCACAAAACAAATATATATATATATATATATATATATATATATATATATATATATATATATATATATATATATATATATATATATATATATATATATATATATATATATAGGCAGTAGTATCTCCGTAGTCGGTGCCCCCGGTATATGTGCAACATTTAGTGGTTTTATTGATTTTTTACTGGTCGTAAAGACTTTTGCTTATTTGCTTAACTATCGCATTGAATCGGAAAAGACTTCTAGTAAAATAAATACAGTACATTGTGAAACTAAAGTAAAACTACACAATTGTTTTACCAGGAAATGAGTCTAATAAAAGATATATGTATATACCAATCCTTTTAACCTGAACCGTATAAATACACTCAGAATAACAGCAAGGTATATTTTAAGAAGATTTTATAGCAATAGCATGCAATATCTGTTTTTTAGAATAATTGAGTCTCGAATTGAGTAGTCACCTATTTTGAAATCGATTTACATAACATTTTAATCGTATTTTAAGGCCTCTGTAAAACACAAGTAAAATATTGACTATGATTTAAAACTAATTCTCACATTGTATTTTCAAATATGTGCTTTGTGTATTATCGTTTATATTATGTGAATTTACATTTAACATCAGTATTTGTACGGGGAGAATTGCACGGAAATCAACATTTCACTTATGTAAATTTACATATCACAGATGTTAATTTATATATTGTGGATGTAATTTTACAGGTTAATTAGGTACAATACCAATCTCACATTGTATTTTCAAATACGCGCTTTGTGTATTATCGTTTATATTATGTGAATTTACATTCAATATCAGTATTTGTACAAGGAAGAATTGTACGGAAATCTACACTTCACTTATGTAAATTTACATATCATAGATGTTGATTTATATCTTGTGGGTGTAATTTTGCAGATTATTTAGGTAAAATACCAATCTCACATTGTATTTCCACATACGTTCTTTGTGTATTATTGTTTCTATTATATGAATTTACATTGAATATCAATACTTATTTGTAAGGAAATCTACATTTCACTTATGTAAATTTACGTATCACAAATTTTAATTTATATATTGTGGATGTAATTTTACAGATCATTTTGGTAAAATACCAATTTCACAATATATTTTATTTTTATGTTATCTATTTTTTCTATTTTGTGAATTTACATGCAGTATCAGTATTTGTACAAGGATTAGCAATCAATATTATTATGAATTAGTGATTTTTTATCATACAGATAGATACAAAACCGGAATGGCAAAGTTACTTTATTTATCCATCCCGATTTAGGTGGAAAAGAAAATTATTATAATATAGAATAAAAACCGGCACGGGAACGGTACTTGTCCGTTTTAGAACGGAAAAGTAACCGTGTAAAATTCTGCTACTTTTTATGGAATTATGCATATTTGCTTGTATTGCAGTAAATTCGCAATCAGCGTTTGTAAAATTCCTCTGTTAAATGTAATATGTAAGACCTTTTATGGAATTATACGTATTTGCCCTGGAATATAGAAAAGTCGTTTGTAAAATTCCTCTGCTAAAATCTAATATGTAAGACTGTTTAGTGTTTATATAAGTTTACATATTTGCATTGTATTACAGCAAAATCGCAATAATCGTTTGTAAAATTCCTCTGTTAAATGTAATATGTAAGAGTTTTTATGGAATAATACATCTTTCCTTTGGATTACAGTAAATTCGCAGTCAGCGTTTGTAATTTTTTTGTGTTAAATATAGTATGTAAGACTTTTTATGAAGTCATACATATTTGCGATGGATTCCAGTTAAATCGCAACAACGTTTGTAAAATTCCTCTGCTAAATGTGAACTTACTTAA
This sequence comes from Tetropium fuscum, assembly GCA_964058915.1. Taxonomy (NCBI): domain Eukaryota; kingdom Metazoa; phylum Arthropoda; class Insecta; order Coleoptera; family Cerambycidae; genus Tetropium; species Tetropium fuscum. The sequence continues at coordinate 3,811 of CAXKVY010003177.1, forward strand.
TCATTACTGAAATTTGCAGAATACTAGGTAGTAATTTTACAGAAGTCTGTAAATTTATATAAAAACTAAGGATATTTTACATGATTTTCAAAATTTCAGGCTATTTCATGTGTATTTACATTATTATCAATGTAGATAAACAACCATTTTTTACAGTGTGGTAACCTTAAAACAGTATGGCCTTTTTTTGCCATATTGTCAATCACATACTGTTTACCTGTTTTTTAGAGGACATATTGGGTATTACCTTGACTGCCTTGATGGGATCTTACCTTGACTAATAGGCTGCATTATCTAATACAATGACACCTTCAGGATTTATGTTTGGAATTAAACTTTTTTCAAACAACTCCTCAAAAATATTTGGGTCCATATTTTTGTCATAATCCACATTACATTCTATCAGCTTTTTACCAAACAATTTAAAGCCATTTGGACCCAACCATCCGTAGATCCACAATGCAAAATGATCATATGGGATCCTCTGCTTGAAGGTACATCTTTTAGCTGACATATCCTGGACTCATCAGTCCAACCTTTTTTCGCAGTGTCGTGTGTCTCATAACAGGTTTCGTCGAAATAATAAATCTGTTTTTTTTTATCTCTAAATTCTTTTATTTTCTCTGAATATTTTATTCGCCAATTTACGATTCTTTTACTTTCCATTACGACAGCACGCTTATTAACAATTTTAATTTTGAAACCCATTTTTTTAAGCCTCCGTCATAAAGTACTCTCAAAACAAGGCGTTTGAAGCTCAGTAAGTTTCTTTACAATTATTTCTATGGTATTTCTTTGTTTTTATATTTTTCGTAAATTAAATTTCTTAAAAGTTTGCTTGTGGCCAAGTCCAAATCTCTGGATATTCGTGCATCAGGTCTCTTTTTTCTTGTTTTGTTTTCTTTCTTTACAAGCTGACATAAAGTAGGTACTGTAAGGAATCTCTGTTAGATTTGACACATTTATCAGCACTGTTTCTTGTTTTAAGTTGTTATACACATTGAGAAAAAATTGTTTTGCTTAGTAGTCCAAAAATAAATGTTTCTTTTTTGTGAAGTTTCTTGTTCTAAATCCTCGCCTAAATCTGAATCGTCGGATTCAACATGGGTCTCTACCAAATTCATAGCAGAAATTTCAATATCAGGATCCATATTTTCACAATAATTCTTCTCCAATGGCCTCGAAACAGTAGAATTATTCTCCCACTATCGAAACATTGTTTATATATTCTATTACAAGGTTCAGGTAAAAAGTGAAACTCGGCTGTCAATACGAAGCACGAAATAGTTAATTTAGCATGTAAATAGTTATTACCTACTATACTTACTCTCCTCAGAAAAATCAAGCCCGACCCTGCCACAGTTTTTACTTAGGACGAGGCAAGAATCGGATGCGTTTTATACGAACTTTTAAGACTTTTTCCTTATACGACTTTTTATACAAATATGAATTATTTCTGATACCAGTTGCTATCAACTGTGCAGACTTTTCTATTGACATATTTACTAGAGCTATTTGAAAGTCGCTCAACAATTACGTCTGTTAGGTGTGCGACATACTAATTTGTTAGAATCTCTGGAAATTCTATTATCTTTATTATTTAATTCTATTAGCTTTGGATATGAAATTAGTAACGATGAGGTACCTTCTTAGATAATAATACCACAATAATACATTTGGAGCTAGTAAAATAAATATAAGAATATAAGAATATGGCGAAATATATACAAAAATTAGTCCAGTTACATATGTATTTAAAATACACAATTTCCTGCAAAAGGTCTGACGGGCAAAAAGACATCGGAAATATGTACTTCTATATCGCAGATTTATTGTCCTAAATTTGCAACCCCTTCCGAGGCGGCACAAACTACCCCAAGCGTCCAAAGGGGTGAACTTGCACTAACGTGGAAACTTTTTGAAACGTGGCACTTTTTCTTTCAACTTTACGCGAACCTAGTTCTGGCTAAATCGGTCTCGTCGTCATGTGGCGTGTTTTGTTCGAAGTTAAAAATTAATGAAATTATGTCTTCCGCAATATCGCATATTCCGAAAAATTGTAGATACTAAAATTTATCCATGCACCATGTGCTATAACTTCTGTCCAAAGCGCAAGATTCAAGTTCCTTTCGTGGTTCGAAAGGCCACGGATTCCTGTACTTAACTGCCGATTTGTTTTTATGCTTTTTTCGGACTTTTACCTGTTTCTTCATTTAAAAGTTAACGCTCCCACCCAAATAAGTGTTAGCGTTTATCTAAAAATAAATTTTTCTTTAATAAAGCGCAATTTTAGAGAGTACTAAATACAATCCAGCGAAAAAGTCAACGCGGCACCTTTTCGGCTCCCAATCAAACAGTATTAAGTCAAAAAAACAAGCAAATCGTCAGTTACGCAAAGGAATAAGTGGGGTATCGAACCATGCATGAAAGGAACTTCGAATATTGTGCTTTGGACAATAGTTATAGCACATGCGAGAAAGTGGTACATTTTAATACAATTTTTCAGTATATGCGATATTGCGGTCGTCATAATTTCAATAATTTTGACGCTAGGACCTCGAGCAAAACATCATTCCATTACTCAGGAATATGATCATCATACTCTTTAAATAATCACAATCAGAGCAATGGTTTAGCCTAAGACGCTCGGAATGTTCGAACGCAGCCAAGAGCGAGTCCGCGAGTAACGTTGTGCAAAAAAGTTCCTCTCTACCAGGATCTGCCATTCAAAAACTATAAATCTCAGATATATAATATGCTTTCGCGGAGTTTTCGGTAGAAAAACTCAAAATCTACTTTTATTAGGGACAACTTTTTGTTGTCAGACTAACGGTTTAAACTACTTTTCCAGGTTAGTACAATTTCACCCCTTTGAACCCCTTTAAACACCTGGGGTAGTTCATGCTCCGCTCTGCCATATAGAGGTACACATTTCCAGAGGAAGTTTTTTGCCGGTCAGGCCTGTTGCAGGAAAAACGTACATAGTGACTGGACTACATTGAATATCAACATTCTTGGAGCAGTTTTCAAAGTAACCATAGAGACTATCTTTCGAAGTATGTACACTACTGGAGGGTGATCTATACAGGGACGTAATTAAAATAATGGTATCCTTGCGCTCTACACATTTCTATGGCCTGTGATATCTAAAATTTTTACTTGTATACGGTTTCATCATTTACGTAATTACTACACCGTTATTTTGATTTGTATTACTTTCGTTATACACAAGATTATATATCCCTTAAAGTGGAATTCTATAGTTTATAAGTATAAGTATTATATATTTCATAGTTATTATATAATAATAAACATTTATATTATATTCTGAATAAGTTGTTGATCTGCCAAGGTTCTGTAAGTATAATAAATTCTATATTAGTTTCTAATTAGCATTAATTCTATTATGTTTTATACTGCTAAGCATTAATTGCAATTAATCAATAATTCATAAGTTCTTATTAATACTGTTATTATTATGTAGTATCATTTAATTAATATAGGGATTTCTAAAATATTGTTGGTCATGAATAATTTTATTTGCAGTAGGTATGTGTTTCTATAACGTTTAATGGGAAATTCCTACTCTACTTTATCCATTTCTATTTCTTAAAAAGATTGAAAACGCATATTATTATTAGTTCTCTAAGTATTGTTTATCGCAATAACTGCATAATAACGGACTATGATGGTGTCGGATTAGATGATAACCATATTTTTTCAGGAGGGTTATCTCCTTGTAGTTTTTGAACGCATATTCGGATTTGGTGCTCCTTTCTTCTTTTTTTGCGTATCCTTTCATCGCTTCGGCTTTTTGTCTTGGATAAGTCTTAGCTAGTGTTTCTGATATTTTTGCTTTACTGTGTCATATATTACCCCTTCTATTTTTCTCCTATTTTCTCTGTACTATCGTGATCTTCTCTTTATAGAAGCACCACGAGAATGATGAATGTCTATTTGTGACAGGCGGGATACATTTTTCAAAACTTAACAAAAATCAGTGTGTTAAATAGTTTTTTTAATCAACAGACTAGAAATCAATATTTATTCCTAGATAAGTGAGATGACTGAATCAAGCATAGTACTGCATTTCCCATAGGTAGATCCATTTAACATTAATTTAACTACTTAGTTTATCTGAATGCTGAATTTATATTTGCACAATTAATTGATACTACTTGTGTGATGCGGATTATGATTAATTTAAATCAGGATTTATTGGTTAAATCAGAATATCTTATTGGCCATTAAGTATATTGTACGTAGGACAACGCTGATTAATTACTTGATGCAATTAATGTTAATGTTTTGTCATCAAAAGTCCCGATAAAGTCCACTGTAATTCGAGTTTTAATTAAATTAGTTAACGGGAGAGCACTTTACGGCTAAATCGGGAAATGGACTTTTTAATTAAAAATCTATGCAATGACACGTATAAATACAACACTCAATTATTATATATATATATATATATATATATATATATATATATATATATATATATATATATATATATATATATATATATATATATATATATATATATATATATATATATATATATATATATATATATATATATATATATATATATATATATATATATATATATATATATATATATAAACTGCTGTTCAAAATTATCGCACCACGTTAATATTTGCTAAAATTTGAGGTCTCATAATTTTTTTACTTTTAGTCCAATTTTGAAAATTTTTTTAGAATACTGTAGATAAAACGACTAATTTCAACTTGCATATCCAGTCTTTTGTTAACTGAGGACGGTTTAGGTATTATACAGGGCTAACTAAAAGGTTGTTATATAACCCTAATTTTAAAACACTCGGTGGAATAATTTCGTAACCAAATTCTTTAAAAATACAAATTTTGTTCTAAACGAACCCTTTGGTCGTGGCTCCAAAATGTTTTGGGCGGGTATTTCTTTCGATGGCGCCGTACGGAGTTAGTCTGACAGTTTTTTCAATTGATTTCTGTATGGTGCGATAATTTTGAACCATGCATCTAAAGACATGGACCAAAAAACAAAATGTAGGAAAGGAATGGTTCTTAACAAAAATTGGTATTTTTAAAGAATTTGGTAACGAAATTATTCCACCGAGTGTTTTAAAATTAGGGTTATATAACAACCTTTTAGTTAGCCCTGTATAACACCTAAACCGTCCTCAGTTAACAAAAGACTGGATATGCAAGTTGTAATTAGTCGTTTTATATACAGTGTTCTAAAAAAATTATCAAAATTGGACTAAAAGTAAAAAAGTTATGACACCTCAAATTTTAGCAAATATTAACGTGGCGCGATAATTTTGAACAGCAGTACGCTTAACGATTCGCAGTAAGTTTACGATTCGCCATTAAAAAGAACAAGAAAATTTGAAAATCTAATTTTGGTAACTGAATTATTCCGTACAATCGATTGTCAATGTAAAAAATGGGGGGTTGCATTTAAAGAAACAAAGTTGACCTTGAATGACCTTGAAGCCTTGACCCAAGGTCAAAGGGGTTAAGGGCAACCCCTTAGTCCCCTTTTCAAACCAAACAACTTTCGTCTGAGCCATTTGTCGATTTTTCATTGTCCGGAGGAGACATTTAGATCCGAAGATTAAAATGACTCAACCTGTATACATATATATATATATATATATATATATATATATATATATATATATATATATATATATATATATATATATATATATATATATATATATATATATATATATATATATGTATATATATATATATATATATATATATATATATATATATATATATATATATATATATATATATATATATATATTACATTAGTTTTTGACGGAACTCATTCTTAGAATACTAAAAAAATAAACTAATGTCATAAAACGTCACTGCAAGTGTTGGAGTATTGGTATTTTAAATTCAAGTATGAATGATCAATGAAATAAATCGTATACTGCTCTGAAGATCCTCAAGAAAGGTGAAAGAAGTGGTTCTTCTTGAAAGAAGTGGTGGACTTCTAAGTGGTTCGTTTTCGTGTGTATAGTGGTTCATTTCCGTATGTGTGTCCAGATATAGCACTGGTAAGTGTGTTTTCTTTCTTATCCGTCTATTTGCTTATTTCTATGTAATGAAATGCTACAAACCAAGATTACTGTTCACAAAATAAATATGAATAGCAAAGAATTTCAAAGATAATAATATATATATATATATATATATATATATATATATATATATATATATATATATATATATATATATATATATATATATATATATATATATATATATATATATATATATATATATATATATATTATTATCTTTGAAATTCTTTGCTATTCATATTTATTTTGTGAACAGTAATCTTGGTTTGTAGCATTTCATTACATAGAAATAAGCAAATAGACGGATAAGAAAGAAAACACACTTACCAGTGCTATATCTGGACACACATACGGAAATGAACCACTATACACACGAAAACGAACCACTTAGAAGTCCACCACTTCTTTCAAGAAGAACCACTTCTTTCACCTTTCTTGAGGATCTTCAGAGCAGTATACGATTTATTTCATTGATCATTCATACTTGAATTTAAAATACCAATACTCCAACACTTGCAGTGACGTTTTATGACATTAGTTTATTTTTTTAGTATTCTAAGAATGAGTTCCGTCAAAAACTAATGTAATATATATATATATATATATATATATATATATATATATATATATATATATATATATATATATATATATACATATATATATATATATATATATATATATATATATATATATATATATATATATATATATATATATATATATATATATATATATATATATATATATATATATATATGTATACAGGTTGAGTCATTTTAATCTTCGGATCTAAATGTCTCCTCCGGACAATGAAAAATCGACAAATGGCTCAGACGAAAGTTGTTTGGTTTGAAAAGGGGACTAAGGGGTTGCCCTTAACCCCTTTGACCTTGGGTCAAGGCTTCAAGGTCATTCAAGGTCAACTTTGTTTCTTTAAATGCAACCCCCCATTTTTTACATTGACAATCGATTGTACGGAATAATTCAGTTACCAAAATTAGATTTTCAAATTTTCTTGTTCTTTTTAATGGCGAATCGTAATATAATATATATATATATATATATATATATAATATATATATATAATATATATATATAATATATATATATATATATATATATATATATATATATATATATATATATATATATATATATATATTATATATATATATATATATATATATATATATATATATATATATATATATATATATATATATATATATATATATATATATATATATATATATATATATATATATATATAAAAGTAATCTTGGGTTTGTAGCATTTCATTACATAGAAATAAGCAAATAGACGGATAAGAAAGAAAACACACTTACCAGTGCTATATCTGGACACACATACGGAAATGAACCACTATACACACGAAAACGAACCACTTAGAAGTTGTACAAGTTCTTTCACCTTTCTTGAGGATCTTCAGAGCAGTATACGATTTATTTCATTGATCATTCATACTTGAATTTAAAATACCAATACTCCAACACTTGCAGTGACGTTTTATGACATTAGTTTATTTTTTTAGTATTCTAAGAATGAGTTCCGTCAAAAACTAATGTCATAATGTGTATAAGATTTTCTTTATATTGCCACCTTTGTACCTTTTAAAAAAATATTTTAAATATTTATGTAATAATACTTTTGATAATCTGAATTTGTTTTCTTTGTCCGAAATACAGAAACTTAAATACATAAAACTAAATCGTTATTTCGCCTATAAAATAAATAGGTAAAATGATATTTATTAGAAAATAATTATTTTGGTAATCATAAGGTCGATTTGCAATTCTTAATTTAAAAATAAATGATATATGTAGGTTCCTTTGAAATTTTAAAGTTGCGGTGTGGGACCCCCTAGGCCCTCCACATCGCAACTTTAAAATTAGTCACTATGCTCGTTATAATATCCCCTACCTAATATAACATTCATGCTAAATCGTTTTGTTGAAACTTTTAAAATTAACAACCTGTATTTAAGAGGAATAAAAGTGGGTCTATCGATTTTAAAAACATGAAATTGCTCGCTATATATTGGTATAATTTGTACTTCTAAGCATGTTTTCGATTCGGTGGTTTAATTATCTATAAACCGTTTAAATAAAAATACTGCCAAAGGGTAAGAATATTGCTTAAAGTTACTTTCATTTATTGCCATATCTATAGAATTGGGGGATAATTCTAATGAAGTTGAATTAATGCCTATGATAGAATCTACTATTATTTTATATTTTGTAAGTTTGTCAGAAAGGGGATGTAAACATATGAAAGGAAATACTTGTGAAAGCGCTAAATATCTCGTCAAATAGTTATAGAATAGGTAATAAGTAAAACCAAACACTCAACAGAATTAAAACTGTTAATTCTAAGACACAAACCATTTCTCTTTTGGAAAGTGTAAAGATGTAAGGATGACCCATGCGTTATGTAAATAAAACAGTATTACTCATTAAAAAAACAAGAATTGCGTATTAGCATATATATAAGACTCATTGTTTAGATCTGTGGAGTATAAAGTAGTAAATACAACTTGCGCGTACATTTTATTTTAGTATTCAGAAACGATGTGTATGTACCATGTATGTATGTACCTATCACTACGAATGCGAGGAACGAGGGATTTTGTCACTAGTGCAGCTGCTGATTGGGTAATATCAGCCAACTTTTGGGAATCTGCATTTTACCTCAAGCGCTCTCATGGATTTAGTTCACTATTACATTATACTCTATAACACCTCTCCTTTTAATTTAGCTTACCTGAATTGAGTGGCCCCTCATCCAGATGTATACTGATGGATTTTTGTTCGATTCGATTTTTTAGTTCGAGGCTCTCACAGCACTTAGGTAGCCTTAGATATATCACGTCAGAAAAATTACAGCTTGATAGTTACTGACTTGATCTATCTCTACTTTTAATTTATATTTAAAAAAATAAATATTCCAGGTCAGTAGTACTAGAGGAGTACGACAGACCGCACAAATGACTAGACAATAATTACCAGCTGTCACCTCTGTGAATCAGATTTTTACTTAGAGAAATAAAAGAAATGTATTTTTTTTAAACAATATTTATAATCGCAAATAAATATATGTGTACTAGTGCATGGTTTACAGAATTATTTAAAACTAATTAACATTGACAATTAATAAGCCTGAAGGGCTTTAAAATGACTCTAATGCTAGTTAAAATATATTTAAAAAGTAGTCTGGAGGGCTCCTCTAAAATGAAACAATAAAAATAATTTCTCTTGACACCAAGTCAAGCTGAATAATTCAATGTTTACAATGAAGTGGTAAACCTTGGTAAAATTGACAACTTGAAATATTACGCAAGACCTGGTAATTCCTGTGGGCAATAAAAATTAATTTCGAGCATTTCTATTATATTTAGAAATTTTCATTCCATAATTTTCCGGGAATTTTCATGTTTTTTTGTTAATCATAATTAGAATACGAGACTGGCAACCTTGATTACGTAGAAAATGCAAATCACGTGAAAAATTAGTGACACGAACAACGATCTTACGGGTTCATAGAATATGAAGCAAAAATTTTCGAAGTCGGTCGTTCCGAGTAAGTCGTTTCGAGTCGTTTTCGAAGTCGATCGTCTGCAAAAACGGGACTATATTAGAAACAGTACTATATTACAAATAGACCAATAACAGCCGAATATAGCAGTTCATGTTCGGTGACCAACATTCTTAGTAAAAATACGTAGGTATACCTAAGTACTTTTCTTGAGAGATATTGAGAGAAACAAAAACGCCAACAGTTCTTTTCACGGTAAAAGAGCTGCGTCGGCTCTTGACGGCTTCATTTTTTTGTTGCCACAAAAAACCAATTTCTATTTCTTCTATATACTTAATTATAATATTGTAAATGGATTTTTTTTAAATATGTAGTAAATATTATTATTTTCACAGGGCAAGGCTCGTTGCAAGCAATGGAGAGTATTTATTCTGAATGGATTCATCTGAATGGAGACAAACTTCATCAAAATTATTAAGAGTTTACAACAACATATATATTACAACATGATTACATGGTTTGTAATCAATGTAAAGTGTAAGTACAGTAAATTTTGAGAATACAGTTTGTAGTCAACATTTTGAGAGATAAATAAGCAATAGACGTCTGTTTCTATGAATTAATTAGCCATAGTTTATTTCTTATATACTTCGACTTAAATACTTATATACGATCTCTTCACATGGGCTACCGCATTTTTAACAGCGTTTGTCAAGTATAACCGATTCCCAGGAATTTAAAGAAAAACAAATGATTTTATATACATCGCCCATTACATTATGACATTATCATGTAGTATAATAAAATATTGATCACTATATACCTTTCATCATATCATAAAATAATTGGATGGTGAATGTGATGCAGAATAAGAATGTTTCCCATTCTAATATTACGGATCCATTTTACAAGTTCCTCAGCCGTGTCACATCGGCATCATTGGTATTCACTTGGATGCCTAAATTGCCTAATACCATCGAACGTTTTGTGATAAAGTTGTATCAACAATAATTCTTGAAATAGAAGTAATACAGTTATTCTTTAATTTAGTATATTATTTTGATGGGTTTTGTGTTAAAATTTATTAGTTATTAGTATTCTATCAGAACATAACAACTTGTTAAATTAAAGCGCCTTTATAGTGACGATTTTAGCTTGCTATAAGAAAATTTATACTGCCGCGATCTCCCATTGCGGCAATTGAAGGTGTCCTGTGAAAATTTTGTATGTCTCATATTTCGATGTTACAAATAGTACTGTTCTTTAATAATATGTAAACGAATGTGCTCTTTTATTTCATAAGAGAGACGAAAATATGTATAATTTTTTATTAAAATATATAAATATAATAGTGTAATAAAAGTCCAATCCTGTCACTCGACGTTTTATATTATTTTATTCCGGCCCTGTATTTTAACCCCGAATGGCGTCGAAGACGTTCGAATTTTATTTCGGGTCGGATCCTATGTAAATGATAGAAGTGTGTGAGCTGATTGTTTCGTACGCTGTACCAAAGTGGTGTCAAATGTAACGACTGGGTTTTGACTGGGTATTTTTTTTGTGAAGTGAATTATACCAAATACAACTATGTACTATGCCATTATGTTCCCAAACCATGAAGTTACATTTGTATATATTAAAGTAGAGTCAGCCCCATCAGAGTCGTCTAGAAATGATTGTTGTTTCCACTTTATGTTTACAAGCTGAAACCAATTTTATATGATTCCTTACCTGTAGAAACATCGAAAGTCGTAAGAAGCTCCTACAATATTTGGTCTGCTCGGTGGAAACAGAGTTTCGAATTTGTTCGAGTTTTGTTTTCTATTCTCGGCGTTTCGAACAAAAACAAACTGAAATTCTACTAGTCTGTTTGGTGAAAAACCGCCGTTAGTGCAAAATGAAAATGGCAACAAACAAAAAATAAATATTCAGGGAGAATGGTGCTTTTAGTATCTTTGCTGCAAAATCCAAGCACTATAACTTTGGTCTCACTATTCAATATTGAAGATGAATTTGATTTTCAAAAATAATAGGGATATCAGAAGGTAGATACTCTAAATTATTCGCTTTTTCAGATGAAAATTCATTGACTCCAAATTCAGATGGCTACAAACTTAAGAAATCTAAAATTAATTTTTCTTAGAAAAAATCTTTTTAGAGACTCTCTTTTTAGAGAAAGGCTTCTTTTCCTTTTCACTTTTCTTACTTTTCAACCCACGGGCCAAAAGATAGTACTTTACGCCCGCTGATCGGGTCTTAAATTATAATTTTACGCCCACTTGTGTAAGAAACTCTTTTAGGAAAATCATAATGAGAGTTCATAACAACACGTTTTCATGCGCTTAATATTCCATAATTTTTAATGTACTTATTATATTACTACAGATGTTTTTAATAAAGTAAAACATTTTCTATCATTTTTTAAAGCATTATTGGGCAAAAATAATATTAGGGAAATAAGATAGAATGATATTTTGTATCACCAGATATTCCGGCCAAAGCAGAGCCTTATTTATACAAATTGAGCTTCCTTGAGCTATTCCATATTATAACTTGCTCTATATCATATGAATGACTTGCAATTATTATTTCGTAATTTATTCATAAGATCTGTAATTGAAAACAACATCGGCCAACGTTGTTATTGTTGACAAATGTCTGCGTTCTACTTCCTTCCCGTTAGACGCTATCACATCCTTTAGTAGTTCAGTAATTAAAATAAAGCGGTCAAATCTATATAAAAGCGATGTGGGAAGAGGACTTTATTTGAAGGTATACCGGAAGGCACTAAAGGACACACCACCTCACTTGCTTGTACATAAATGAAAATAAAACAAGTTTACGTAGGTATTCCTGCATATTCTTTTGGTAACGGCAATTAATCAGCTCTGATATTTAGTTGCAATTCCAAGTACGCTTTGTACAGGTTCGAATGACGAATACACTTGATGAAGATTTTTTTCAGCTGTAAATTAGAATGAAATAGAACAGGAATTTATAAATGGACACATGTATAAGGACACATGTATAAGGATACATGTGTCACCCCAGAAATTGTTAACTCAATGGTTAATATAAAATATACACTTTTTGTCAAAATTAACTTATATTTTAAAGTGAAAGTAACGAGAAGTTTGTATGAACTTCTATTAGTATATGTCCCAAATACGCTCTTCGTGAATTCTGTGGGGGTTTCGTTGTTATAAGCTGAATTTGATATAAAGTTAAGGCTTATGTACTCGAGGCCGTAAAAAGGCCGTCATGTGCAGAAAACTTAAAGGGCACTAAAATGAAAAACCGAATTAAGCGTAATAATGGAAGAGAAGAGACAAATTGCAATTTTTGATGTATAAACATCAAAAAACTATTATATTATAAACTATTATGGCGATACGAGGGTAAATTTCGGGAAACGGGATGGAAATGAAAGCGGATGTGACATCATAACCCATCAATTATCATGCACAATACCTACCTACTAAATTAATTCAGCTACTACCGATATATAGCGTTTACAGCGCCAACCTCGATGGTGTGTATGTTGTGTTGCCTACCTTATTAAAAAAGTCCTGATGTGAGTATCGAACCAGCGATCCCTGGTTTGGAAAGTGGCCCTTGCACCGCTGCACAATCATATGATTGCCATATGCTTTGTAAAATGTCGTAAAGTTAGTGCTTTGTTAGGGCGGCGGTTAGCGTCCACATGATGCAAGTGCAAGTACAATGGACTCAGGGCCCGTGTGGCGAAATTACGAATATTACGAAACGGATAATAAAGATTTGGAAAATTTCTGAAACACGTGATTACCTAATAAAGATTTGGAAATTTTCTGAACCACGTGATTACCAATTATTTAACCAAATATAATTATCTACATATCGTCGGTCTGGAACAGAAGTATCTTAAGTCCGAAACATATGTTTTACAGAATAAGCCTGCAAAGTTTAGATTTAATTGTGCATAAGACATGGCCCGAATTGTATAAATTCTAAGCACGTTAATTTGAAACTTTGGGGAATGTTGTGACGTCTAAAAGTAGAAATTCAAAATAAAATGGTGATTTAGTAAAAATGTTGGACATAAGATATTATTGCACAAAAAATATGAGGGCAGTATCATCTTAAAATGGACTAAAGATAGTTCTGCACTAAAAAAATCTGACCTACAGTATATTTTGTATTGACCCGAGTGAGTTTTGTATTCAAATATTTTCACGAGGAATGAATAAATCTTGTGAAAACTATGTATTATAACAGATTATAATTATAACAAGTATGTATTATAACAAACTATGTTTATTACAAAAGTAACTACAATTTGGAAAATAATATGTGGATATTAAAAAGACGGATTTTTATCTACATCCTTATAAAACAAAACACTTTATAATATAACACAAGTATTAGGGGTAGTTATATTAATGAGAAACAAAAAACATTTATTAGAAAAGGCGAAAGACTACAAAAATATGACGTATATTAAACTCTTTTCCTAGTGACTATCTCTACAGAAAAAAAGTATTTAATTGAAGGAATATAATATTACATAATATTTTTTAAACTTGCCTTTTTCTTTGGTGTTGATTTCATTAAATTTTTCCGGTTCTAAATTTTCCATATTCACTGCCCCATTTTCTTCTCGTTCATTATCCGAAATAGATTTGTTTAGCTCAATAATACTATCCGCAAGTTCTTGTTCAAAATTGTAATCAGGATCATTAACGGAGTCATCACTATCTTCAAATAATTCTGTATCAACAACTCTATTTTGATCAGAAGGTTCGTCATCAATATCCTCATACAATTCTGCATCAACAACGTTATTTTGATCAAAAGGTTCATGTTCAGTGGTATTGGGTGCAACGTCATTACCATTTCTAAAAAACACCGTATTGTCGGCGATTATTTGAGAAATATCAATATTTTCCTCTGCCTCAATCATTTCCGTAATTATATTTCCATCTGTATTTACATTATCTAAATTAAATACTTCATTTGGGAAGTTCACGAAAGTTGATGCAGATGTCTTTAGTGTAGGAATTTCTTTTACAGATATCATGCCATCCTTATTATTCGAATCAACTTGTAATGATTTTATCACCAATTCTACGAGTCTTTTACCACGATTCATTTTTTACTAATTACAACGATCTTACATCCATAACACAAGTCAGTCTAATGGTATAAGAATGATAAATAACAACTCAAGCCGCATGTTGCTGAGTTTACGCATGTGCCGGGAGGATAATAAGCCAACCGTATGCATCCAGGAGTATCACGTGTGAAAACACCCATTCATGATTGGTTAAAAGAATGGACATAAGATACTTCTGATTTACTCTTTCAGGCTAACGCCATCCATCAGTAGGACAGAACTATCTTATAAAAACATACGATAGTTTTGCACCAAATATAATGACACTTAATATTATTTTTTTACCTTAAGTCCACATAAGATAGTATAGTACCAAAATAAAACTGTAATAGGGACATAAGATACTTGTGCACCGAGTTAATATTTAATTCAATTTCAACAATAAGCCTATATAGTTTTGCACACATATAAAGTATATCCAGGAAAAGATCAGGAGTATCTTATCTCCAAAATGGAAAATTTGGACTTGCGATACTTCTATTCCAGATCGACGAAATATACGTAATATATATGTAATATAAAATAAAACAATTTTTTAAAAAATTATATTTATGAAAAAACCGCATACCGTTACCGCATACATGTTTACCCATCAGTCCCGAATACTAGCACTCGCTCATTTTAATATATTTTTCATGAAAGGTTTTGCAGAACAAGTATTTCTTACAATTTTACAATATCTAAGGTTAGATTAATCACAAAGAAACACCAAAATTTGACAACTCAAAAAGTGGGGTTAATTATATTCTGAAATTCTCCAACTTGAAAAATAATATTTATTTATTTCCTTATTTAAAATAAGTCTTCGTACCCCAGTCAAATTGGACAAAAATGGATGGAAAAAAATCCTAGAGAGAATCTTTTTAAAAAGTTAGTTAAAGTTAAAAAGTTATAGATATATATATCAAAAGTCGCCGAGAGTGGGGGGTTAACTTGAGGAAGAGGGAGGCGTTTAAGGTACCATTTTTCAGTTTTTCGCATATATCTCGGAAACGACCACTTCTCTCGGTTTTTATCATCCTACCGCAATTAAAGCTGACTAAATTTGCTACAATGCTAAGTGGTTGTATGCATTTTTGTCATATGACTAACCGTAAGCGAACTACGGGCTTCGGAAATTTAGATTCTACATAAAATTGCAATAAAAATCATTCCACACATTTTATTAGTATATGGTAAGTATTTATATGGAAATAATGTGTGCAGAGCGCCGAGATAAAACAGGCTCGAAAAGACAAAGTTTAATCATTGATGAAGGTCAATGATTAAACATCAGCAGTACTATCAAAATTGACAACGTTGTGGAGGTGGTTGATCCCCTTCTCATATTCTCATATTCTCAACGAGTAGCTATTTCAAGAAGAACGACGAGGATCTACAAGACCTTCTCTGTTACGAAATTTTCCATTGTCCCTCTTTGATGAAAAGGGAATGTGAAAGACAAAGAAGTATGCTGCCGTTACTTCACACCTCAAGGTTCACACTAATGTGATTGATGGTGGATTCCTATTACATCGAGTCAGGTAGGGCACAGGATCATCCTTCTGATATTCAATTAATATGCGACTTACTTAAAAAAACATTATGGTGACTGCTGCACAGTCGTTTTCGATGACTACTTGGACACTGCCAACCGCACAAAACATGCAGAACACAAACGTCGCATCACCACCGCATCAGTCGATATTGATTGCACCGAAGATATGGTGGTGATGACTCAGCAACAACACTTTTTAAGTACTTAAAAAAATAAATAAAGACATATTCATCAGTATGCTGTGTCGAAAATTAATTGCAGAGGGGATAGAAGTTAGACAGGCTGATCCTGATGCGGATACAACTATAGTACCCACCTTGGAGAAAGCAGAATGTGGTTGTTCAATGGCTGTCATCAGCGAGGATGTGGATCTGCTAGTCCTGCTGATCGCTTTAGCTCCAAGGTAGCGTGAAATAAAGTTTGTCAAACTTGGAAAGGGGAATAAG
>CAXKVY010003178.1:0-21364 GCA_964058915.1 Tetropium fuscum
ACTGAATGGTGGTTAGAATTACCTAAGTCGATCTTGGACGCACATGCGGCTCGCGAAATAATAATATGGCGCCCCCTCTCCCGCTCAAGTCTTTGACTTCTGGGCTAACCATTGTGGTTAGAATGAGGGGTAGAGATATTATTATATATATATATATATATATATATATATATATATATATATATATATATATATATATATATATATATATATATATATATATATATATATATATATATATATATATATATATATATATATATATATATATATATATATATAGATATCTATATATATATATATATATATATATATATATATATATATATATATATATATATATATATATATATATATATATATAGCTTTGAAGTTCTTTGCTATTCATATTTGTTTTGTGAGAAGCAAATGTGAGAGAGCAGTGTTTGTAGCATTTCATTACATGGAGAAATAAGCAAATAGATGATATTCATTCTATTCTGAATAAAAAATATTCGTCTATTTGCCAGCTTACTTCTAGAACCTACTCCTGAGATAATTAAATAGGTGTACTGATTACTGAACATCGCCGGAGCATAAGAGGTAGAAAAAGATACATAAAATTTTCATTTTCATATATATATATATTATATATATATATATATATATATATATATATATATATATATATATATATATATATATATATATATATATATATATATATATATATATATATATATATATATATATATATATATATATATATATATATATATATATATATATATATATATATATATATATATATATATATATATATATATATATATATATATATATATATATATATATATATATATATATATATATATATATATATATATATATATATATATATATATATATATATATATATATATATATATATATATATATATATATATATATATATGTATGTTGCTAACCTTTATAAAACTAAAGATTTCTTAAAGTAGAATCTTTATATAAAATTATACATTTAAATAATTTACTTCACAGCGCTTATACTTTTTCAAGGGTAGATGTAGACCCTCTGGATACTCCAACCTTAGTTAAACTTAACCTGCTATCCGTTACTCCACATTGTGGCTTCCATCCTGAAGTCGGTTGCAATAGTGCCCATCCCCGCTAAAAGGTATATGTGACAATAATCATGATTTAGCGAATATATTTCTCAAGTGCTTACATATTTTCGCTTCCATAACGTCCAGACTCCAAATACAATTAAAGGAACTAACGTTGTTATTCCTATAAGCCATCCTATAGCATCCGCCCATATGGGAAAAACATAATCCTCATAGTAAGTCAATGAAAAATTCGACATTTGAAAGGCAAAAATTCCCTGAAATATTGATAAAATTAGTAAGGTAATAATTCAAATAATGTGGAAGAAGATAATATTCCATTATCAGTATTAACGTATCTATATAATCAAATATTTTATTCACTGTGTTAATGCCAAACATTAACTTTTAATTTATAAGCAGAAAATGAGGATTTAATTACTTTAATCGCTGTATTAACTTATTCACATTGCGATAAATAGAAATGTTTATAAAATTACTGAAATAACAATGACATATATACAGGGTGTATTAGAATATTTCAGAGACTACTAGAATTTGAATTAATTCAAAAACTTGGGTAGTGGCGTATTCTTGAACATCCTGCTCAAATAAAATATCGGCGTTCACGTAACACTTCCGGTTATACAGGGAGTCCCATCAACTTTCTTATTTTAAATAAAACATCTTATATATTATTCCAATTTCCAATCTTCAAAGAGAATAATATTGTTCACTATACATCGGAAAAACATACAGGTAATTCGAAAAACCACCTTATGATAGCTTGAAGGTAACTGATTCCCTACACGTATTTCAGAGGATTATCGCCCATATGCATTGTAAAAATGCTTCTTCCTTTACAGGACGGAGTACTATCGTACTATTTTTTTTAAATTAGTTATTTCGAGATTCTAATTTTACGAATAAGTAAACTTTATGAAAGGCCACTTAAGCTTTTACGTCGACTCCAAAATTGGAATAACATGTAAGGTGTTCCATTTAAAATAAGCAAGTTGATGGTGACTTCCGGTATATCTGGTAAGTGTTACGTGGGCGCCTTATTTCATTTAAGCAGGGCATGTCTGAAAATCGTATTTCCCAAATATTCCAAATTTTCCAAATTTACAAAATTCAAATCCAAGTAGTCTCCGAAATATTCTTATGGGTATTATATGATGGGTATATAGGTAATAAATAGTACAGCAAAATTACACGGCCTCCTAGAGGGTGCAAAAATAATAAATGCAGATAATCTGTTTTTCAGGATGGATGGAAGGGCTGTCTCGTGAGTCCAACAAAAAAATCACGCCCTTGTGGGTTTTTACAATCTGTAGAAAAAATAATAAGAATACCCCTATCTTATTATTTTTTCTACAGATTTTTGCAACTTGCGTATAATGATATTCTGATATTCTCTACACTTATTTAATTACTTTATTAATATGGTTCAGTAAAGATATAAACTAAAGGCTAACTGCCTCCTGAGTCGCCACCCAAAGAGGCACACACCAACCCCTTCGGTATTTTGAGCAAAGTTCCTTATTCTTCTGCCAGCCTTTAAAATATTTTTTCTACGACTGCTTTCGAAAATTACAAAAACTCCATAGCAACCACGACCCGAAACTATTATTTGTAGGCCTCGCCCTCGGCTCGTCCACCAAACTATCTCACTCGTGTGAAAAGATTCGTTTTCAGAACTTATTTATTTAAGTATTTTAAATAAATAAGTTCTGAAAACCTATATTCCACGACTGTTACAAAAAAAATTACAAAAAAACACTCCACAGCAACCACGACCAGAAACTATAATTTTTCATATGTGTACTTTTGAGAGTATCTTGACTTATACGTGTTTGAAACATAAACATTCTAATTGATATCCCTATTCTTAAACCGAATTATACTTCCCGCTTTTTACTACATGATCAAATTGGTAGTACCTCTATTATCTACTTGAGTGCAGCACAATTGAAAGCGATAAAATTTTTCGTTTCCTCTGGTGTGTATGGTAACCCTGCACTGGTCGTCATAGTTTCATTACTTATTTTGTGCTTGAGTGTAAACAACGTTATTTTAGAGTGACAACTAAAATTCCTAGGTTTTATAATAGATTCCAAACATATGAGAGTACAATTGCCACAAGAAAAACGAGATGATATATCTAAGTTCGTTCAAGAAATAAATAAAAAATCAAAATGTAAAATTCGAAAATTTGCTAAGTTGAAGTTCGAAAGTTAAAATTCGAAAAGTTGTTAGGCTCTTTAGTCGCTATTTGTCCTGCAATTGAATATGGCTGGGTCTACACCAAACTTTTGGAGAGAGAAGAATTCCTAGCATTAAAAAGCAATCATAATGACTGTAATGCAACTATGATGTTGAAACCTTACTTAAAACCACATTTTCAGTGGTGGAACAAAAATATTCAAACAGCGAGTTGCTTAATAAGATATTCTAGGTTTTTATTAGAGATTTTTCTGACTCATCCGGTAGAGGGTGGGGGATCTTCTGTAATGGCGAAAGTTCTCAGGGTATTTGGTCCTTGAAAGAAGCGTCCAATCATATAAACTACTTAGAACTATTTGCTGCATTTCTTGGATTGAAGTGTTTTGCAAGGGACCTAACATAGTGCCAAATATTGCTTCTATAGATAATACGACGGCTATTTCTTATATAAATAGAGCTGGCGGTGTACAGTTTCCAAAATTAGCAACCCTTGCTAGAGATATTTGGCAATGGTGTGAGGTTCGCAGAATATGGATTTTTGCATCATATATCCCTTCTAAGGACAATGCTGAGGCAGATCTTGCCTCACGGTCATTAAAACCAGAAACCGAATATAAATTATGTCAACTTGCATTCAACAGAATAGTCGATTCGTTCGGAAACCCAGAAATCGATTTGTTTGCGTCTAGGATAAACAAAAAATGTATGAAATACTGCGCGTGGAAAAAAGACCCGGACGCAGTCACAATCGATGCATTTACCATTTCGTGGAAAAACTTATATTTTTACGCCTTTCCCCCATTCGTCATTATTTTAAAAATATTACAAAAGATTAAAGAGGACGGGGCTGAGGGTATTTTAGTGGTACCCGTCTGGCCAGCACAACCCTGGTACCCAGTATTTCTACAATTATGCAAGCATAAAATCATTTTTAAGCCAAGCCTTAATTTGCTTACTTCTGTTGACAGGAACCCTCACCCTCTATGGAGGAAGCTTTCCCTGCAGGCGGGATTTTTATCGGCAAAGCATTTAGCCATCAGAATGCCAGATGATGTCGTAGGAGTTGCATTAAAATCCCTGGCGCCCTCGTCAATTAAACAGTATGACTCGTGTCTTAAAGTGTGGTGGAATTACTGCATTCTAAACCATAAAATTCCGTATGAGAAATCCGTGGAAAATGCACTTAGGTGTTTATCTTATTACCTAACTATAGGGGCCTCTTACCAATCTCTTAACTCTTTACGTTCCGCGTTATCCTTAGTCATGGGGCCGGAGATCGGATCTAACCCAATGATTAAAAGGTTCCTTAAGGGAGCATTCAGAACAAACCCTTCAAAACCAAAGTATAGATTTACGTGGGATCCTGCTGTAGTATTGCAGTATATTAAACTCATGGGCCCAAACGAAAAAATGAACGTAGAGTTAGTAGGAAAGAAGTTACTTACATTATTGGCCCTTATAACGGCACATCGAGTTCAAACCTTCTCACTTATCAAAATAGAAAATATTATCCACGGTACGACCGAAATACAGATTCTAATACCGGATATTATAAAAACTTCCAACCTAGACTTCCGTTCTATAACGAGAATACTAACATATGTGTCGGTAAAGCTCTGCTTCATTATTTAAAAAGAAGAAAGGATATTAGGACAATCAATGAACTGTTAACCCATAAAAAACCCCACGGACACGCTTCAAGTCAAACACTTAGTCGATGGATCAAGGAAATACTTAACAAAAGTGGCATAGATACAAAAAAGTATAAAGCACATTCTACCAGACATGCCAGCACGTCCGCAGCCAATAGAGCAGGTGTTGGCCTAGACGAAATAAGAAAAACTGCGGGTTGGACGGAAAAGTCTATAGTATTCGCAAAGTTTTACAATAGTACATTAATTAATAAATATTGCTTTGCTGAAACAGTATTAAACTTAAATAAATAGGGATATAATTAATTTCTTAATAAAGTTAAAATATCTCTAAATTGAAACGTGCTTTGAACATCTACCAATTTGATCATGTAGTAAAAAGGCGGGAAGTATAATTAATTATTAAACGAACTTACCTAGTGAAGTTCGATCATAATTATATGATCGCCTTTTTACTACATGATCAGTCCCTTCCCTATAATTACTCTCCCACCCTAGACAATTTAGAGAACCTAGGCTTTAAAGATAATGAAACTATGACGACCAGTGCAGGGTTACCAAACACACCAGAGGAAACGAAAAATTTTATCGCTTTCAATTGTGCTGCACTCAAGTAGATAATAGAGGTACTACCAATTTGATCTTGTAGGAAAAAGGCGGTCATATAATTATGATAGAACTTCACTAGGTAAGTTCGTTTAATCATTAACTATAGACTTCATATTATGTTATTTCGAATTAAACATAAAGCTTGCCCTCTAAAATTTGAAGTATGTGAGTATTTGATATAAGTCTGATCTTGCAGCCATTCATAAATAGCAATATTTACTTGTCAGCTTATAAAAAAAAGAATCAGTAATTCGTATATTTCTCAACACAGCAAATGGTGACCCTCCGTATTCCTTGACCTCGCCGACTGGACAGATAAATAGCATGTCGTATATCACGAACGTTTTCTTAAAGACGGCTCCAATATACAATTGCCCAGAAGTATTTTCAATACTAGAAACCGACAAGGTTGTCGAGTGTGATTTTTTTGGTTGGAACTCAGGAGAGAGCACTGTTATACCCAGAAAAAAATCAGCTTATCCGCATTTTTATCTAGACGAAAATATTATATATCTTAATTACTAAATTATGTATGTTTCGTCATTTGCTGCGATTACTAAACTATGGACTTGTGGGCAGGTATTTGTGAAAATTTGAAAAATTTTATTTTATTACATTTTTTTTAATTAGGTATGAACTCACCAGTAGTGATATTGGTGTAATGATCACCCACGACGTCCACCAGTAATATCTAGAGAACTTTGACAGAGTCATATCCATATCCACCATATTATCCAAAAACTTGCTGCACCCGTACACCCAAGAAACGACAATGGCTTCGGAAAATCCAATTAGCAAAATAGCCCAGGAGGCTGTATTCCACTCCATCAAAGTAAATAAATAAATGCCACCATTAAAGCACATAGGAATAGCCAACACGAAGCATGTTGAGCATATACCTAAAGTTACAAATACTTGATGCTTTCTAACTTGCGGCCACTTATCCATTATTAAACAACTAATCGCTTCAACTCCAGCAAACTGACATCCTAGACCGAGAATGAACAACATGAAAAAGAACAAGACTGACCAAACAACTGGAGCTGGTAGTCTTAGGATAGCTTCCGGGTAGGCAACAAAAGCTAAACCAGGACCATCTGTGGCTACTTCGGCTACAGGCACTCCCATTTGATTAGCTAAAAATCCCAGCATGCTAAATATGGCAAACCCAGCGTAAACAGAAGTGAACGCGTTCGCTGCACTAACTATAATTACATCTTTAACACAATTATTGTGAAATTGGTTGTAAGAAGCCAAGGTTATTAGTGAGCCGCAGCTAATTCCAAAGGAATAAAATGTTTGTGAGGCAGCTTGTGCCCAAACATCGATTTCCAGTAGTCTTTCCCACTGGGGGTAAATATAGAGCCGAATACCATCAATTGCACCTTCAAGAATACATCCTTGCACAACTAACGCCGTGAGAAGTACATAAGGGAAAAGGGCTGTAAAATAAACAGCTTTCCCTGAAGTTTTGACGCCTTTAACTACGCACATATAACAAACAATCCAAGAAAGTAATAGGCACCCCACTAATTCCCAGCGAATAGTCCCAAAATTATACCAATCGGCATTCCCTATACCTAGTACGTAATCCCGGAAATATTCAGCAGTAGCCAAAGTTCGATTGATGATATTATTTACCGGCACTGTATTATTATTCAGATCATTACAGTGGGTTCTATTAGCCGCGTTGTTAAATCCAAATGACTGACAAAACTGATCTCCTGGCATACATGTTCTGTCGTAGTATATTTGATTTGCGTTGCATTTGGCATCTTCCGAGGCGCTGTAACAGCCTGAAATAAGAAAACAAGAATTAATATTTGGGTTCATATGAAACGGGACATTTTAATGAGATTGTGAAATACAAATACCGAGTAAACATGAAGCAGTTAGATTACATAACATTTATTTATTATTAAATAAATGTGCCAATTACAATGTCTACCTGATTTCTAAATGCAGTAAAATGATTAGTTAAGTTAGTAGATACATACTACAATACTACATTTTGATTTAAATGTGGGTAGGTATATAGTGGAAGATTTAACTGGAATTAATTCGATTACTGGGATATGCAAACTATTATTTTCATTTCATCTGTATATCTGTACAGTTACCTGTATATTTATTTCGTAAATAGAACTTTGGTTGATGATTTAGTGGATGTTTCGGTATAGTTTGGTTAAGCGAGGATCGAGTTGTAGTTACTTAATGACTATTACAAAGTGATCACAATTCATTTTGTGCATTATAATGGCGAACGTAGAAATCTTCCAAGGATATTAAACTGAAAAGGATTGCTTACTTTCTCGATTCAGCCGCGCGTCACTTCTACTCTGAGGTCACCCGCTATGTTCACTATTCAACGTATTATGTATTCAACGTTAAATAACGGAAAACCAATGCATTTTTCCGGAAAAACTTATAGAACTTGGACCTTTAGACCTTTAAAATGAGCTTTAAAATGAGCACTGTACATTTACAATAAGTATGTGTAGTTCTAATCTAGGCTTAATAGAGTTGCTCGCTGAGCGATTTTTCAGCGGACTTTTCGCTACGCTTAATTCAATAATTTTAAATTTAAATTTCGTTGCTTCCCTGTTTTCATAATCTGACTAATCGTGCGTTCCCGTTTGCAGAGCAATCCTAAAATCATGAATATGGACGTAGAAAATGATGTTTCGCTTATACACGAAGGCGGATCAACACCTAATCCCCCTTTGTAGCAGTATGAGGTATGTTCTTCAACGACGCTCATACCACTGTCCCAGAAAGCATCAAAAGGTGAAAGTCCTGTGGGAAATGTCTGATCTGGGCAATCTATGAAAATACCACTGTCACGACATCAGCAACGACCCCTGACTTCGAATAGGAAATCCAGTGCGTTCTACGTGTCATCGATACCGTCGCCAGAAGACTCTAGTATTAGTGTTGAGGGCATTTCTGATGAGGATGACTGAGTTTACGACTGTAGAAAGTTTATATTGCAAGAAACCTCCAATTGATTCTCCGCTCTCTTAGAAAATTATTGAGCCTTAATCCTTATTCATCCAAGTTATGTGAGGCAATATTAAAATGTCCATTTTTGTCAATTTTTGACCATTTTTGTCAATTTGTATATAAGAAGCGACCCACGTTGTTACTGGTTGCCAACGCCTATGGTCTAACTATTACACATTCTCAAGATTTTCTACATATCACGATTATAAGACATATTAACCAATTGGAGCCGAAACCTCGAGTGCAGTTGCTAGTGCCTACGGTAAATTATTGGTGGCACGAAGAGAGCAAACAATTAATGCTTAATAAAACATTTCGTAGAACGCTTCATGTCGGATGTTAAAGCGTTGGCAAGTATTCTGGTGTTTGTAGAAGCCTGTAAGCGCATTAATATTCTAGACAACATGAAACAGATACTTGCAATTGCAAATTTACGGAAGAAACTGTTAAAAGTTGATTGCATTATAACTAAGTGAGTTCCGATGCACAAACCTGATTTATATTTATTTAACAAAATGCACTATTGTCAAAATAGTACAAAAATGTAGGTTTTTACTTAACTAAATTTGGATTATTTTCTATTTCTGTAGCATAAAAATTTAACGCGATATAACGATTAGAATTGCATTATTATAGTGCGCGGACCCTCCCGAGCTCTTCGACCATTTACCTTTTGAACTTATGACAACTATCAATGAATAATTAACATCAGAACCAAAATAACTTCCACCATATCTATTGCATTACTCTACGAGTATAAAAAAGGTGGAAGAATAATGTCCTATTCAAATGTATGTGAATGCTTGGTCCAAGCATCTAGAAAAGGATATTAGAGTGGGAAAAGGAGAGAACACAAATTAATATACACAGCGTTGTTACATTCAGTTTTAGTAATTAACAATTTGATAATCCGAAATTTATTGTAGGTATATATGACGCATAAATTGATTGTAAGCAGTGACTACGCGTTCCCTTTAGCATGTGTTTAGAAATTCAGGTCGACATATTACTTTCTTTAGTCGATTACATTCACCAATATTGCCACAGCGCCTTTAATAGATTCTTTGTCATATTGTTTTTGTGAGTTGAACATTGGCAGTTCTGTGACCATTGCCTAGGTCGGAGATCTGTCGTCTAATTTCCTGAGGCATTGGCCTCGTCGCTTTCTTTCTAACCGGACGTATTATGTACGTTCCGATAAAATGGTAAAATTCAAGGAAATCATTGGTCGTGTGTTGAGATTTTGGATGAATCATCTACACATACCATATTAGTGGGATCAAATAACTTAAAAAAAATATTGAGAGCATGCGTTGGGTTTAAATTCCTAGAGTTGATTGAGTGACACAGCTAAGCTATCTTTTCGCAGTTTTCCAACTACTTAGGCTTTCTTGTCGTTCAGCGAGTGTAAGTCACACCACCTTTTAAACCACCCTTTTCTTGAAACCATCTTTTTTGAACCACCTTTGAAACCACCTTTAGGACCACCTTGCTGAAGTCTATCGACCCCTGTACCGGCGCTGGGTAGAGTTACAGCAGAGATCCACCTTACTGAAAGACTGATTGCATATCACAGATAAGCCTAGTTTTTAGTATAGTTTAAAAGGGGACACACCCTGTTAGATTGACTTGATATTGCTAGTATGTACGCTTAAGAATATAAAATTATTACGAGCCCTCAGCTAACGTTTGACAAAGTGTCTATATGTATACACCTGGTTACTCCCGCTGTTTATCAACCTATTTAGGTAGGCATTGCCTCACTATTTTTATATATATTGATTGCGGAGAGGTCATCGTGCACCTCGACATTTAAACCGTTTTCTAGATAAGCTGTTTATGTATTTTATGCAGCGTTTAGGTATAATACCACATTTTTGGTAAATTTTTGAGGTCTTTTTCTTGTATCATCATCAATTTGTATCATCAATTTGTAAAGTAAACCTAGTAATAAGTATACTGTGTGTCTTATTTTTCTATCCACCCAAAAATTACAAAAAGTGCCAGAGTAGATTTGGGGGATAGTTTGGGGACTGTCTGACCTAGTTGCGCATGGTCAGTGGCATACACGGGAATTTTATTTTTATAAAAAGCTGAGCTAGCTTAGGCAAACTTTTATTGCCCATTTTAAATCGCTGTTGAATGTACTCCAAGGGTACAATAGCGTACCTCGGTTTCGCCAAAGTGAACGCTGAGAAACCCTTTTCAAACGGCTTTTTGCAAGCCTCGCACTTTTTCACCATTATTATCAAGGGTTATTAACGCACTAAAAAACTAAATTCGCATACTTCTCACAAATAACTACAGTTTTTAACAGTAAACAGACGCCACACATATATAACGACAGAGCTACGTCAAAACATACGCAACGTTGCCAGGTCTCAAATTAAATAAAAGTAACAAAATAACAATTTGGAACAGGTAATGAAAACAAGAATTAATCTCACTTTTCTATTCTACTATTTTATTAATTGTCAAATGGGCCAAATGGGTTCCATTTATTTTTTAATAAATTAAAAAAATTGGTGAAAAAAAATAAAAAATTGGTGGCATCAATCATGACATATTTTGTCAGATTTTTTATAGAATGACCTTATCGCTAAGACGCACAGTTTCCCATATATACGCGAAAAAAGGGGACCATCTACGTGCCCGCTGCACCCTGCTCGGCTCCTACGACTTTTAGTATGTTTACATCCGAAGAAAAATTGTTGATTGTTCTAAATAGGTATGAGCTTACTGTTTTAAATAATGGACACCATTTTTCCCCTTGCATATTTTAATACTAGGGAGGACAGTTATCTAAAAGATAATGTTAAAATATACAGGGTGTTCCATTAAAAAATCTCTATGTGGTTTATACTAAATTAGAAGTCCGCTTACCTATTGTATTAAAATCATTGTGGCAGGACCCATATCCTAGCTCAGACGTAAACGAGGCGAAAAAGTAGAAAACGGTCCAGGATATGATAATCATATAGTAAATTGTAACAAATGTGATGACAGTTAAACAGCAGTAGCCAAGTCCATTAAATATAGGTGCCATTCTCGTAAAGGCCTGGTCTGGTCCTAATCCGGAATATTGTCCTACTACCAGTTCCAGGAGGAATATGGGCATACCCATGAGGACAAGCATTATCAGGTATGCCAAGAGGAATGCTCCTGAAAATTAAGTTGAGTGTTATACACAAAATAATACAAATGAATGCGAGTGTAACAAAAAATATTATATTTTTCTTCGGGTGTTCGTTGATATTTACTATGTATGTTTTTTTATGATGATCATAACGAGACAAGACTTATTTAATATAGAAACTGGACAAATAATGAATTTTTTGCAGGCTGGTTGAATGCAATAAATTTATTTTAAAAAATAAAAATAATAATACATAAATTAATATTAATTTAAATTATAATTACTATTTGGTATTAAAATAATAATTAAGAAATAAAAAAAGTAATTAGAATATTTGTGACATCTTCAATTGTATGGAATACGAGGGTGAAATGATATAACGACAATCGTCATTAAAGTTGAAATAATTAATCTTGACGTAATAATTGAAGTAATCTACTCTTTATTTTTTTCTAATATCTGTCTCGCACACAATTAGTTAATGGGTAAGGTAAAATTAAATAATCAAAATTTTTAAGTCACTCATTAATATCATTAAATGTGGAAATAGTGTATTTATATACTCCGGGACTAAAATAGCACTTTTAATTTAAAAGTACTTCAGTCGCAAGGTATATACGATATTTTTATACATAAAAATAAAATATTTTTTTTACAATAAAAATATAAAAAAGTACATAGAAACCTTTAAGAAACACAGATAATTATGAAGCATAAAGCGAGGCAAATAATGGAATTCACTGATTGACAATTTCATAACCATAGTAATGTTGCGTTGTGACAAGATTAATTTGGCAATGTTGTCATTGACAATGACAATGTTGTCATTGCTAGTGTTATTAGCTCTATTATGAGTGAAGAAGCTGTATCTGATATTGATGAAAAGCCATCCGAAGTAGGTCACTATCTGCTTTATTCACCCAGGAATGACTGGCCAATATTAATTAACAACATTAATTTAGGTCAATATTAAATCAATAAAATACCTGTTATATTCTTTTGTTTATAATTAATTCCTTTCGGGATTTTCGTAAATATTAATTCCCGGAAGGACAGGAAGTGACATTTCAGTCCCTGTCATTAGGGAGCAAAGTTATTACTTTGGTCCCGGAGGTACGAGAACAATATATTTGCACATCTCTACTTGTTTTCCTCTAATCGTTTCTCTCAAACAGGTTATTGTGATTAATTAGCTGTTTTAATGTCATAGTGTCACTGTATTAGTGTACTGTCATTGTCAAAGCAGTTTAATTTAATAATTTTAAATTATTAACAAAAATTCCAGGAAATGTAATAAATGGAAATTACCGAGTTAATTTTAAATATTTTAGATTATTTTACACGGGAAAAAGAAAATAAAGGTCCCTTATTAAAAATAAAAAAATTACACTCGATTGCATATTGGCATTACCACCTTAAAGCACCTATCGACAACCAGTTAGGAAAGATATGTTTTCACCACAATCGCCTGTTACGTTTTATCTTTGATTATAAAATCAAAGGTTTTATACATCTCCGTCTGTGAGTAGAGACTGGCGATCGTATCACATACGATTTTGTTTGCAAACTGGTAATGACAATATTCATTCGAGTGTACACGCGAGGGTGACAGATACATTACATATTCGATAAGGGTTTCAGGGATATTTGCAGGAGGCAAAATGGGTTTGCCTTTGAGAGCAAGGGGGATACAAAAAAAAACTATTCGTGCATGTGACAGAGTAAATGGCGAGGTTAGAAAACTTGTTACAATAAAACAATAAAAACAGTAAACGACGAACTTACAAGTAAGTAAATAATTCATATATCAAATTCTAGTATGACTGAACTGAAAATATTGCATTTACTTAAACTTTGTACCTACTTAGGTACTTAAGTTGAAAATTATCTCCGGTATCTCTGTGAACTTAGATAGAGAGAGACAGAGATAAAAGTTTTGCAAAATAGGCAGCAGGAGTCAGTGTCCCAACAACAAGCTCTATGCAGTCAACTCCTACAGCTGAACGAAAGACATAAGAAATTGCAGAAAGACTTGTTGCAATTAAAGGAGAATGAAAAAAATATGGAAAACCTAGTGTTTCATCTAGGGCAGTTACCCAGCTGGTTTATTATTACAGACTTCAATACAGATTCCACAACTGATTTTAATGATGGTACAGAGTAGGTAAATCTAATAAGACTACCTAATTATTGTGTTCATCATGAAAATCTAAATTTAATATACATTGCACTATCAGATGCATGATATGGGATTTGAGGAATATCATTTTAAATTTTGTCGGGAATACTACTAAGCATACTTGTGATGAATAATCAGATAAAAATGAGTGACATATCCTGCTCTCTTCGAAATATACATTATACTCGGTCTGTTGGTTTAAAACTATTCAGAACCGAAAGTTTGCATCGGCTGTTAGGTAACGGTAGTGAGGGTCATAATACATAATGTTTCTGGCATAGTGTTTACCACATTTGCCAGTAGAAAAGGGTCATTGGAAGAATTGCTATTGTAAGATATCTATTTAACTAATAATCAATTATTCATATTTATTACTATTCAGTTTATATTACATCAAAGTCGTTAATTTTTGAAACCAAAAAAAAATAATAGTAGGATGAAACCCGTTGGAAAAGGAAGAGAATATAACAAAAATTAAAGTAAAAATATTTTAAAAGCGATCTGAGGTCGGGAAGTGGAGGGGGTGAGTTTATAAGGGTAGAAAACGGTTTATCTCGATTTCCGGCAAAAATTCGAGTCCTACGGAAAAAAGTTACATGGCAATGTTGCAGGTAATAAAAAGATACAACTTTTGTGTTTACACTTTTTTCACATAACCTCAAAATTTATGTGACAAGTGCAAATAACCAAGTTTTGGGTTTTTTATTTTTCTTTTACAAAAAAAAAATTGTTGTAAGAAATTTGGTGAAAACTTACCTTTTTATGTCCCAAACACACTGTAATTTTTTTGGTTTAAAATATTTACTATTCCACCTTATTTTAACTTAATATCGAAAAAGCGCCCTAATTTTCAATCGAAAATTCTCGCGACAAAATATCTGCTTATTTAAAAAACTCGGTGGTCTTTTTGTTCGTTGAAATCTCTACTTTCTGATGGTGTAAGGATGGAAGGAGGTAATGCCGGATTAACCTATACGCTAAATACGCTGTAGCGTAGGGCGGCACTCGGCGGTGGGGCGGCAAAAAAATGGCGGTGAAAAAAAATATTGTCTCTTTCGGGGCGGGGGTGGAATGACGATCTGTCTTGAGCCCAAAAGCAGAATCAGTCCCCCCTACCTGACCTAATATAAATAATACGTCATCAGGGGCGCGGGGAAAAGATTTTCTCGCGACCATGTGTCCTGGTAGAATAAATGAGAATCATATTCGCGGGCTGCTGAGGCAAACATATGAGGAATGATGAAATGCTTTGAAAGTTGTCTATTTTACAGAAGGAACAGAAAGCGCGAAAGAAAAATCTTTAGACATTTAGTTTTTTTGCCCACTTTGTGCGTCAAAGAATTTTGAGGAAATAATGCAAACATTTAAAATATGAGAGTCCTCTTCAATGTATTTATTGGGAATATAGAAATATAAAAAGCTGTAGAAAGAACATCAAAGCACTGGTAAAAGTTATTGTTCTTCATGCTGGAACAAAAAACGGTTTCGTAAAAAATGCTAGTCTGGTATTTTCGACAAAACTTCCAAGGATGCTATCATAATGCAATGAATAAAGAATCGTTTAAAAATGGGTTTTAGAAAAATTATTATCAAACTTAGGTAGCTTTTTTTCTCAGTAGGACTAAATGTTCGGACCAACAAAATACGTGCAAATATTTAAATGACGAATGAAATGAAGTAATGGATATTACAAATCTCTTGTTTAATATTAATGGAAATATATATCAAAGAAATTACTATTTTCTTTTGTACGGGATAGTGTTCCGGTTAAAATGGAATACGTCCATTGTTACACATGTAGGTGTGCCTTTTATCCTGAATAATTTTGAACACAGTTCATTTTTTGTTTTGGAATAGTGGGATCCTACAAAGGGAATACTCAGACAGAGAGTTAGTCAATCGGGTACATGGAGATGCTACGAAAGCCGCAAGCGTTGTTACCTTTCTGGCATGTTCAGGCCGAAATGGCCTATTTAGTCATGAGTTTTGTAATTTTATATCGTATGCCCTGAATATCGGAAAGCTGTAGAAATAGAAGGGTTTTAGCCTAATGAACTAGATAAAATATGTCTGTATAAGAAACAAAAATACCGTCGGGTTAAAACTTTTGACTTTCTTAAATGTCCCTAGTAGATGAAGAAATCATATTTTTGCCAATTAATTAATTATGGGAAATATCCGCCATCTTGAATTTTGGGTTTTTGTCGATTTGCATGCGTGTTGTGAATTTCTGGATAAAAAGCTAAGTGACATTTTGTAGAGAATTTAATTGTTTACAATACTAATATAGTTAGCATTGTTTAAAAAAATTTTTCATTGCTAATTATAAGCATAAAGTGTGAAAAATTAGGATAGTAATTAGTTTGGAATGGAGCTATTTCTGATAGTTTGTAATTTTGGATTTGACAAAACTGGAAATGCTTTTTCTGTTTTTTTAAATTTTTTTAGTCGACATTTTCCCAAAACGACGCATATTGTACAGTATAGTACATATATAATACTTAAAAGTATTATATACAGCATAGTATATAATACTTAACAGAATATAGCAGACAGATCACATTTTAAAGTGACATTCGATTACTAGAGTTAGTACTCTGCTTTAGATTACTCTGCTGAGATTACTAGTACTCTGCTTTTGAAGAACAGGCATTTTTATCGGTGAATAGAAACGGTTCGGGTGCACCGTTTCTATTCACCGCGATAAAGGTGGTCCTTTATCGCGGTCAAAATGACAAAAAAGTGACTATCAAATAGTCATTTTTTTATAGGAGTTAATTTATCAGACCAAATATTTAAGGTGCAGCGCCACAACGAATTTCACGAGTTAAAATCAGAATCGACTCAATATCTCGAGATTTAGTGGTAGCAGATCACGACATTTAGTGAAAATAAATATTAGTGATGGCGACTCAAATATAGCGGACGAATGGGACCGTAAAAGTCGAATAATTTATGGTCCCATTCGACTCAAACCCAGTATCGGTGTTTTCGAAGTCCGAGATCACAATTTTGTTGTCAGAAAAATTGCTGAGAATATTGACTTTTTCTCAACTTTCGGACCTTTCTTATTGAAAAAAAGATAAGGTAGATACCCATTTCTATATATGTACAACATTGTTGCGAAGATCACTTTAATAAGTACCTACATAAGTAAGTACTGAAAATATTAATATTTTTATTTTATAACAATGTTTCGTCATTTTTATATATATTATGAAGTTTATTAGTTTAGAATAAACATTTACTGTAAATTACTAAAATTTAGCTCGCTTGGGTATAACAGTTCAATTTTTTTAACTAAAAGCAATAATAAATTTTTATTTTACTAATGTACTTGTGACCTGTGGTTTGAGGTAAATAAAAAATTTAAAATTTCCGCCATTTTTTGAGATATTGAACTAATATACTATTATTATCATTATATACTAAGAATATACTATTATCTGATAATGTACCCTACATTTTCTGTCTGAAGAAACTTCCTAATTATCCATGCTCTTTTATTTCTATATCATTTGAATCGTACTTTGTTTATGTCGAAATAATTCACTACATCACTATCTTCTGTCTAAGAAAATTCGTGACCGTCTTCGGTAAAGCCCATATTATTTCTTTCAATAACAAACGCCGGATGAGTTTGTCGGATTCAAACTAACAAATGATTAGGTATTGAAACCCTGTTATTGGTTACTTTCTTTCCGATTTCGACAGAACACAAATTGTCGCTTTTACTGGAGACGCGAACGAGGAATCGGATTTCTATAAGTGATTGACCTGCTCGCGATGTGGAAAACTTCTCAGTCCTCAAGGACAGGTCCGATTTTAATGATTTTTTTAAATATTTGTTCGTATATATTATTTGAAATTAGGAACATTTCAATGTGTGGAATTAAATAATTATATTGTTTAAACAATGTAAACCCAATTTATGCATAAATTAATGTTATACGATATGTATCTCGAAAAAAAGTATCTTTTTGATAATTCTGGAATGAGAAAATCAAAAAAATCATCTCTATAAGATATTTTTGAACAATGTGAAGGATATGTAAATAATGTTAGTAAGTTTTACATCATTGATGGTGGTATGCCGCTTCACAGACTCAATAAAAACAAAACCAAAAATGTTCCTCCGGTTGTTAACAATGCATCAAATATCTGCGTAATAACTATGGCACTATGAAGATATGAAGATATGCCTTTAAAAACCACTAAGGAAAAGTTCTTAGCGAACAGCTGTAATAAGAATAGATTTATTAATATTCTTTGCGAAAAACTTTTATTGAAATTAATGTTGTGTTGTCAAGCAGAAAGTGTTGCTGATCGTTTAACTCTACAATCTGGTCTAAATTGTCTCTTTTTTCATGTAGCTTTTGTAACAGACGACATTGATTTGTTAGTGCTATTGATGGCTTTATCGCCAGATGATAAGGAATTGTTCTATTTCAAACCACCAAGAAATAATGTCTTGCAGCGAGTTTATTTAACGAAAAAAAATTAAAGGAGTTGCCAAATATAAAAATAGAACATAGTTTCTTTATCCGTGCCATCATAGGATGTGATACTACAGTGTTGAAAGATAAAAGTGTACAACTTAGTTAATTATCTCACATCAAAAGAGTTTATCTTTAAGTTCAGAAAAGGAAAAATAATTCTAAAATACCTCCCGAAGATTGGGGTTGGCAGAAATAAAATTATGCACCAATAAAAATGACACAGCCAGCAGCACCCAATAATATCTTAAAAATTATATTATGCTCTTACAAAACTGGATGCGATACAGCGTGTGTATGCAGAAAAGTGGCCTGCATACATTAATTGCAGTGGAACGGATTTCGATAACGCGTCACAATCTGTAGGAGCTGAAGTTCCTAACACTCCCTATGAGAATGATAATTAAACTCAATTTTTTTGTGGGAATTATTAAATTTCCATTCGTATACAGGGTGATATTTTTGAACCTACCCCCTAGGCGTATCTCCGGACTGAATTGAAATATCGCTTTGAAGCTTGGTTAGAGTGGGTTTCCGGAACAGAAAAGTATTTTAGAATGGTATTCTAAAATATTTTCGAATTTCTATCACTTCTGGTTATACCGGAAGCTGACATCAACTTTGTTAATTTAAATGAAACCACCCCATTTTTTTACATTTTTGATTCTTCATCAATATTATTATATATCAACTTAATTCTCAACTGTTTTTGAGATATTATGATTTTTTTTATTTCTACCATTTACAGCGTCTTCCTTTATTGTGGTTACCTTCAAAACTAATTGTTATAAATTACTGTTTTTTTGACATCTTCTTAACAGAATCTCTTCAATATCACAATACATATATATATATATATATATATATATATATATATATATATATATATATATATATATATATATATATATATATATATATATATATATATATAAAACATATATATATATATATATATATATATATATATATATATATATATATATATATATATATATATATATATATATATATATATATACATATATATATATATATATATATATATATATATATATATATATATATATATATATATATATATATATATATATATATATATATATATATATATATATTATTATTTAAGAGTAAAATAAGTAAAAAATCATTTATTTTTCTAATTTTATTTTTTTTTTGACTATTTTCATCTAATTTAAACTTTTAGTAATTATAAAATAAAAAGGAAACAAAAATTTTTACGATAAATTAATAAATATCGTAAAAAATAATTTCTGCATAAATTGTGTTAATATTGTACAATATAAATGTTTAATTCCGCACATTGAGGTGTTTCTGATTTCAAATAATATATAAAAACATCACAAACCAGGCCTGTCTCAGAACTAAGAAGTAAAAATCTTCATTGACTCGACTATACATAATTAGGTAATTGATATTCATTTCTATTTGAAAATATTCTTTCAAACAATACTCAATATTAGTCATAAGGAGATAATAAGTTAAAACTATAATTATGTTAATAATTTTTAATAATAAATAATTATACAATAAATACCCACGATAATATCTTTTGGAATTATATGATTTTATTGGTCGTTAATAATAATTTTTGCTACCTAAGTCAATTTATAAAGCAATTAAGGAAGGTGTCTGTAACAGAAGCTGTGTTTATTATTGGTATATTAATGATCTTTTATCGGTCATGAAGTTATTAATGACATTCGTTAAATGACATGATTGGTCAGTTGGCGATAGCGATCGGCGGTTTAGAGTTAGCAGTAAATCATTGTCGAGATTGATTTATAGAGTAGTGTATTGGAGCCAAGTGGAGCTCCAAGCCAGCAATTTGAAAAAGAACAAAGAGTAAGTCTTAAAATGGAAAGTTCATCACGTACAAGATTACGCTTTAGAAGCCATCAATTATTATCGACTTTGTTATATGTAGATAGAAAATGTTTGAATTTTTATGTGATATAATTTGTTGTGTCTACCAAAAAAAATTATGGTAATAGTTACTATCAGCAGTGATTATTAAAATCGGTAATAGAAATGCACATAATCAAACAATTATATCGTTTCAGATTATTCAATTATCAAGCCGTAATTTGAAAAATGCTGACAGAATATTAACAATGTTAAAAAAAATTTCAACTAACAACATTGTTAATTAATATATGACTAAAAATGTAAACATCCGTCAATTAAAATTATTGTGCATGACCACAAGAACTTTACAATCATGAGTTAAAATTGTTTTGTTGAAATTTGAATTATATCACCACCTGGTTATTGATTTCATAAAGAATGGTTGCTAGTTATGGACACGTACCTTCCAAATCACTAATTTGTTTGTCTCTAGCGGAACCGATTGCAGCCCCATTGGCACAGAATTTTTGTAGATAAAAATACTAATTCCCTACATGTTTTATAAAAATGTAAATATCTCAAAAACGGTTGAATTCGGTAGTTCTGTGGCTGTAGACGACGTTGGCAGACGTTTTTTAGATTTTTTAATGCTAACTTTTTAAGGCTAACTTTTAATGAAAAAGTAGCGAAAAGTCAACGCGGCACCTATCCGGCTCCCATTCAAAAAGTAATAGGTCAACAAAAACAAATGGGCAGTTAAGTACTGAAATCTTCCCCCTCTGGGTTCGGGGCCACAATTGTAGAATAGACCCAGGGTACCTCCTACCTGTCGTAAGAGGCGACTAAGGTGACTGAATGGGACTGCCTAGCCGCTTAGACATGACCGGTAAGATCTTCAAAGTTATGCTGGGCGGGCGTTGGTGGGACTTGGATGGGGGACCTAGGCAGGCTTGGGCCCGGACTGTGGCGTCTGCCCGAGACCTGGGAAAACTCAAAACATCTGCCGCGGACGCGTGGTCCCAGATAAATGGTAATGAGGACCAGAGTAATTAATCTCGGTAACTCAGAACCATACTATCATACATACAAATTGTAGAGACTTTGCCACC
>CAXKVY010003179.1:0-15000 GCA_964058915.1 Tetropium fuscum
TTCCCAAGGCACCCTCTGAGGCATGAGGTAAATAGGGAAGAAGAAATCGGCGGAGTTCCTATTTTCAGAATGGAAGAGCTGATGACGGCCGTCGCCGCCTTAAAAAGCGGAAAGGCCCCTGGATCGGACGGCGTGCCGGCAGAGATTCTTAAGATCGTAGCACATACGACACCGAACCTACTGTTGGAAATGATGAACGCCTGCATCCAAGAAGGAGTATTTAGCGCTCGCTGGAAGCTAGCAAGACTAGTACTCATAAGTAAAGGAAAAGGGGACCCGAATTCACCATCGTCGTTCAGACCCCTGAGTCTGCTGGATACTGGCGGCAAGACGCTGGAATTGCTGCTGAGGCCTTGATTACTGGATGCCATTCGAACGGCGGGAGACTTCTCCGACAGGCAGTACGGCTTTAGACAGCGCCGTTCCACCATCGGTGCCATACGAGAGGTAGTGGAGACGGTGCGCGAGTCTCAGACGGCGAGCCACCAGGCTCGTCCGATAGTGGTGCTTGTTACCCTGGACGTCAAAAACGCCTTCAATTCGGCGAGATGGATAGATATCCTTGAGGCGCTACGAGATATGTTCGGCATTCCGCCTTATCTCCTCCGCATACTCAGGGACTATCTCAGAGACCGCACAATAAAGTACGAAACGACCGAAGGGACGAAGACCAGAGAAATCACGGCTGGAGTGGCACAAGGCTCAATACTAGGACCGGACCTCTGGAATGCGCTGTACGACAGCCTGCTCCGAGCGGACATGCCCCGAGACGTATTCCTCGTCGGGTACGCGGACGACGTTGCAGCGGTCATCGTTTCCCGAAACACCGAAATGGCACAGCTGAAACTCGACCAAGTAATGAGGCGAGTCAACGACTGGATGAGCCAACACGGACTGCAGCTGGCCTTGGCAAAGACCGAGATCGTGCTGCTCACGAGGAAGAGAATCCCCACGATCGTACCAATGGTAATTGGTACCGAACAGGTCCAGACGAAGATGTCGGCGAAGTATCTGGGAGTGATCTTGGACACGAAGCTCACCTACTGGCCGCACATACAGAGCTCGGCCGACCGAGCCGTCACGAAGACCGCCGCACTGAGCGGACTCATGTCGAACGTGGGTGGCCCGCGGCCAAGCCAGCGCAGGCTCTTAATGGCGACGACGCATTCGATCTTGCTCTATGGGGCGGAGATCTGGGCCGACGCTATGAGAATAAAGAAATACAGAAAACGCATGAGCGCCGTGCAGCGAAGGGGAGCACTACGGATCGCGTGCTCTTATCGCACAGTCTCCGAAGCCGCAATTCTGGTGATAGCGGGCGTACTACCCATCGACCTGCTCGCTATTGAGCGCAAGCGAATCTATGACGCTAGCGTGGAAATGGGCAGAGAACGGGCAGTAGAAGATGAGAGAGTCCGAACCCTGGCGAAATGGCAGGAAAGATGGATGAACGACCCAAGAGGTAGGTGGACACACCTGCTTATCAGAAGACTCGGACCTTGGATGGAAAGGAAATCCGGGGAGGTGGATTTCTACTTGACCCAGTTCCTGAGTGGGCATGGATACTTCCGACATTATTTGTGGAAAATGGGCAAGGTCAGGACGCCGGAATGTAAATACTGCGGACATGAAAGGGACGACGCAGAGCATACGTTTTTCGTATGCAGTCGCTGGATCGACGAAAGGAGACGTGTGGAAGCAGAAATCGGTCAAATCACTCCAGAGAACATCGTGGAGCTGATGCTTGATAACGAGAACGGATGGAACATAGTGGCTACCTACGTGCAGGGGCTGCTACGAACAAAGAGAGATGATGGCTGCTTGACAGACTGAAGAAAAAGCGAAAGGACAGAGAGGCTACGAGCTAAAGCGGTAGAGCTCGCAAGAGCAAGAAACAAGACCCAGGCTGAAGTAATGCGAAAGCGGTTCCGGTCTGGTGTTCTGCGAAGGAAAGGGAGGTGGTTTTTTAGTGAGGTCGCTGGCTCCCCGTCGGACTCAGTTACTCGTAAGTGAGGCCGATGCGGATCCAGCAGTCCCACACTATTAAGCAGAGCGGACCCTGCTTAATGTCTTTTTGAAGATTTTTCCACCGACCCTCGACAAAAAAAAAAAAAAAAAAAAAAAAAAAGACGATCGGTTGCTCATGACTAAAGTGATCCTTCAATTAAATAAATAAAATTCAGTATTCATAGAACTGGCGCCCAGAATAAAAGAGAGGGATTGAATAGGAAAGTAAATAAAGTGAAGTAAATAGAGTACGTATCCTATAACCAGATTAAATATTTCTCCATCATATTACTGTTACAAAATCTCACAATTTCAGAAATTACATATAAACATAAAATAAACATATCACAATTTATTTTACCAACGTGGTGTCATTAACATCGTTATATAACAATTATGTCATCAAAGTGGCATTTTATAAAATCATATATATTCCTTTTATTACAATATATATATATATATATATATATATATATATATATATATATATATATATATATATATATATATATATATATATATATATATATATATATATATATATATATATATAAACATAATTAGCCAACACAATAAGTTCCCTTTATCATCCAATCTGATAAAAACCCCTATGGTTGCAGAGCTCTATTAGAGCAGCAAAAACACCCGAACACTCTATCTGCACCGAACAGGAATACGTTCAATGACAATGTTCATTTCCTACATCACTGGTGTCATGTCCTTTTTCAGTGGCTGGTTATATGAGTACAGACGTCAGACCCGCGCAATATAGACCGAATTTGGGTCATATACTCATTTTTATTAAATTGAAAAGACAGTGAGTGTTCCGACATGGTATGAAAACTGACAGCGGCAGGAATATTTTCGTTCCGCCAGACATGTGTTTCGCATTCAAAAATACCATATCACGTACACAAGTACATTTCTAAAGATGGTACAACTTAATTACGCGCCGACCTGAATGCCGGCCGCGGCCTCACATGTATGTATTTGTATTCTGTGAGAATCTGCCAATATTCGCAAGCCAATTTGATGAGGCGTTCCCTTCTTCACTTTCGCGTTCACTTCTGAGACACGCATTAATAATCAGATTTCCGTTTTATTTCCAGTTTTGTCATCGGGCAATATATTAAATTCCAGGTAAAAACGTTCTAGGTACCTATATAATTCTTCAATCAAAAATTTCCCACACACACTCGATGGGATTTAAATCCGGGCTATCCAGGGGTAAATTTTTTTTGTCTTACAGAAATATACTTTTTTCAGCTGCAAAACTAATGGGATAGCTGGATCCATTGTGGTTGCCAGCTCACTCAATAGATCTGATAATCCCTGACTTTTTTATATGGGGTTTTATGTATATTATTTATACATATCTCAAGTACTCTCAAACAACTGCAAGATAATATTGTTGGTATTTGTTGGTATATTTAACGGATTTAACGGATTTGATTCGGTTAAATTAGAATGACAATTATTATACTATTCGCTGCCAAGAGGCTAATATTTAAAAAAACACATTTCCATATTTGGGGAAGAAAATTAAATAAGAAATCCCTATATATAATTTCCGATATATAAATCCGCCGAAATTTGGAGAGCTTTGCTGTCTCATGAACTCATGAATTTAAAAAAAATGTCCTTTCGGTCCAATTTTAAAATTTTTCGCTTCACTTTCACAATGCCTAACAACTAACAGTAACTCGGTCACGGTAGCTCAAATATAATAGTGATAAATAAGCGCAAAAATAGTGATAAGCTTACAATAATTCGCATACAGCTGAAAATTCGGATTAATGATGGGAATACCATTCTAAATGAAATGTAAA
Source organism: Tetropium fuscum (assembly GCA_964058915.1). Taxonomy (NCBI): domain Eukaryota; kingdom Metazoa; phylum Arthropoda; class Insecta; order Coleoptera; family Cerambycidae; genus Tetropium; species Tetropium fuscum. Next base: position 3,837 of record CAXKVY010003179.1, read on the forward strand.
AAGTCTCCATCGATCCCATATCTGCAAAAAATTATTCAAGTTCAAAATTCGCAAATATGGGTTTTTTGCATTTTTCAGCCAAACGGTAAGTTTTATCATAAAGATATATTAAAGAAAAATAGTAGGCCATGCAGTTATGTATAAAAATAGATCTTATACTTTTTTTCACGATCACCATTTCTGAGATATAGCCATTCAAATAGTTGAAAAAGTTGTGTCCTCCTTAATATGCACGTGTACTCCGCCAAAAACATCACTGGACCCGTAATACAAGTAAAAATATTAGTCTGTGTAACTTACGAATTAAACGATTCCGAGAATATAAAAGGAATATAAATATAAAAGAATATATAGGCAAATATATATAGGGATATAAATGCGACATTTTCAGGAGAGGTAAAACCATATATGATCATGTTGAACTTCTACTAGCCGTCACCACAAACCGATGAAAATTGTTATTTTGACACATAAGAGCTGTGCAACTAATCAAGTACTGTACTACAGTAAACAAAATGTTGTGTCTGGTATTTTCAATCAACCTTGACACTTGCCCCAGGCAGCATGGTGTCGTCATTATGACGGATTTAATTGGTCAGTTTTTAGGACATAAATACGTTAAAAGAACTACAAGAGAGACGTCAAAATGACGAGAAAAAGTCACAGCCAAATGACGTCATGAACTGACGTTGATTGACGTCATTTCCAAAATGCATTCAGGGAAAACAGTAAAAACTACAATTTTCCAGTAATTGACAATTTCCTACTGTTCAAAAAAATTCGGAAATCGAAACAATCTCTGGTTCCGATATAAAATGAATGCTAATATAAATTGCTTTCAAAAATTACAAAAATATTTTGTAATTATAACCGTTGAAGTGCCCTTTATGTTTTAAATTTAGAAATGTCTCGATCTTAACATGACTTTAATTGTAGACAAATAAGTATAACCAAAGAGAGGAAAAATGTTCGTCGAAAATATGACGTCAGGTTGACGCCAAATTCATGACGCCTTAAGGATTAATAACATTAGATTAAAAAGGTACGTCTGAATGACGAGAAAAAGGTGACGTGTTAAAGACGACATAGAAATGACGTCATATGTTCGGCTTCATATTGGTCACTTGACGTCTTAGACCTAAAAAGAACGTAATAATGACGTGACCATGCTGCTTGGGGCGTGGGATGCAAGGTCTGTGATTTTTTTAATCAGCCTTATAAAAGAAATTATCAAAATCCTCTTGCTCTTGAAGAAGTGTATGTATACAGTCAGCAAAATATACAAGTAAAAAAAGTCAAATATGTTATGTTGTTTATACTTACCTGCACGTAAGTCAGGCCATATTTAATTCATAGTTGCACATACCTACACATAACCACAATTATGTGTATCTGAGTATAAACGCTTTGTAATTTTACTAACGAATCTGAATCTGTTAGTTCGAAATTGCTCACCTAAAAAGGTTTCAGCAAGATAGAATAAAATATATCTGCTCTGTCGTTCAATCGTAGCTCGAATTACGTTTTAAAATAACAAAAATATTCAGCTGGAAATTCGCTGGTGCTTGCATCGATATCACTTAAACGATGCCATCTGGGTTTCACAGTTATTAATGAAAGTTTTTAATCGCCATTGTGACAGCGTCCACATGTCTCCTATATAATTCCCGCCTCGCCTCTACATTTTAATAACAAAGGACTGTTGACAATGGCCGCAGCTGATAAAGCGATATATTTTATAATGAACTTCAGTTGGAGCAAACATTTCGCCTAGCGCAGCGTTGCGATTTTTGTACCTCGGCGACGGCGACGCGGGCAACTTTTAATTAGAGAGCGATCATTATTTGAGATTATCTCTGATATTTTTTTTACTTGAACTTGTTTATTCTGCAATATTCCAAGTGTCAGAAGCAGATGCGAGAAGAGTCCTCCTCAACTTATTAATCCTGTAAGCAATCCACCCTTAAAACAGAAAACGAGATATTATGTAAGGAAAGCATAAATGTCAATTTAGAAAGGTTTTACCAGGAAAATCGCTAAAGTTTTGTTACTTTGTATATATTACAGAGAAATAGACCTGTCTCTATTATTATTCCTTAAGTTCGAGGCTGCTTTAAAAGATGTGTATAGGATTGAAATGTGTAATCTTCATGAGTATTTTGTATTAACAGATTTAATTCGACCAAAATATAATTTGGCTATCTAATGGACACCTCTGAATTCAATTAAATTTATTGATTACAGATAGACATTTATAGACATCAGTGCAAAAGGACATTATAAAATTTTTAAAAATAAGTTAAAAAATCGCTTCTTCTATTATTTCACCCACGCCCCACTTGACTCACCTAGACAAGTATGGCTGTGTGTAAGTAACAGAAGCAGTCAGGGTAAAATCGTATCGTATCTCATAAATAGCTCCAAATATGATATTAACCCATGCTTCAATATATTTTAAATATTCGAGAATATGTTGTATGTACAATTATACATACATCTCTGATATGTTTATTATGAAAAGCGACTAGGCGCGCCCTATAACATTCGTGATTAGGACATGGACATAAATGATTACAGGTTTCTTTGCGGCATTGTCAATTTCATTATCGATATGTTACAGATAGGTAATGAACATTATTTCTTAACGCATATTATTTGCGAACTAGTTGTGCTACTTTTAGTATTGGATCTTTATTTTCTATTGTTCTCTGACTAGACGAGGGCGATAGTTCCGTGAACTAGTACGAGGTACAAGGAGAGAAATGTCACTTTGAGGCTGACGGCTTCGGTTCTTTTGAAAGAATCCATCTTTCTTGCCCTGAATGGCGTGCTGTGTGCCTGTTAATATTTTTAAGTGTAAGGAAACACTTAAACTGAATAACGAACTGTGTTACGCTCCATGCTTGGGATTTTTAAGGAAGTCACTGTTTATGTGTTTGTGATTTTGATAATCGACACACATAGCCGTTGCTGGATTAAATAGCTTATATTAAGTTAAGTCATCTGTTTTATTTGGTACCTCGTGCCCATGTTCTATTTTTGTCTTTTCTATCTTGCCCTGCATTAGTTCCTAGTGTCGATTGAGAAGCACGTCGCCTATACCACCTTTTCGAGAAGCCATTTAACATCATTAAGTGAATTATTTATAAGTAGCTATGTTCCCTTGACCTATATTTTTTTAGTTTAAAGTACGTGAACTAATTAGTCGTGTCTTTCAGAACTTCACTTCTTTCCTTATTCTTTCGTCACTTCCAGTCTTCACTTCGCAGTTTTTTACCTGTATCCCTTGGGTTACTCATTTCTGCAGTATACAGTGAACCCTAAACTGTATCTGATCTATATACCTGAATATCGATACCTTGCGTTTCACACGGAACACCTGGCTTGGACTTCGTCACCATTGTAGTGCCGTATTACCCAAATTAACTAATACTTATTCTGTTTACCATTCCGGCATAAGCGAATGAACAATGTCAGGTATATAAAACAATAATATGCTGATTAGGATATTTAAGATCTAGGTCGACTTCATAAACAACATTATTAAAACAACTAAATGAAACTAGGTCACGTACACATTGTAGTGACATGGTCGAAAATTATACAAAGTAGTGTAATTAGGCACAAGAAAAATTGATGTATTGATGCGTTGAGGCATTGATGTGTCGAAGCAAGTAAGCAAAGTGTACGTCTCGCTGTACCTATATAATAATGTACTGTGTTAAATAAATTAATACCAAATAGCCCTACTGTGTCTCCATTAATGACTGTTTTACCCACTACCTGGTGATCCCACAAAATCATCACCACATGGCAATCATGCAACTACATTGCCGACGCATGGCGATGTAGGGCGAATATATAGAAAATGGAATATGGAAGATGATGATTCTGCAAATTTATGGCGCATGATGATAATCCTTATGAGCTGGCATGGTATGATGATAATTGTAAACAAGTAAGTCCCATAATTTTTGGAAATATGTGGAGTATTGGGAATATTGTAATATGGTATATAATTATGGAATAGGATATAAGTTGGTGTAAAAATGTAAGGGTAGATATAAAAATAATGTAATTATGTGGATGATGCTGTACAATGTACATTTGTTTACGAATAAACTTCTGGCAGCAGCCATGGTAACGTGAAGTATGGAGCAGGTATCCAGCGTTCTCTTTTAGGTATATTTAGGTATGTTAAACAACGTTCGCGATAATTTAAAAAAATCCAGGTTACATAGAATTAAGACGTGACTATAAAAAATATAGCAAAGACCTGAATAATTTAATTAAAATAGGAAAAATAAATATAGTGAAAAAATTGAAAAACATATATCCTCATCCAAAAATCTATGGGCTTTAAGTTTATATATTTTCCGTAAAGCCAAATTGATTGTTGGAGAGAATATTTTTTAAAGTAGGTACTGATTCAGCCTTTAGTATATTCGAAAAGCTTAGCCAATTTTTTTCAGTCACAAAATCTTAGTTTTATTTTTTTTTGGATTTATAATTAATTGAATTTTAATTAATAAATTTAAAAAAATAAATATTGAAACTGTAGATATTCAGGTGTGTACGTTTGCTGAAATTTCGTAGATTTTATTTTGTTTCACTTTAGGTAGCGGGATACTTTAATCGATAATGCTGTCGTCGTGTCGCCTCTGTATTTTAATAACAATAGGCTGCTGCTGATAAAGTACTGTTTTATAACGATCTTCAGCTCGAACAAACATTATGCATAGCGTTGCGATTTTTGTTAGGCGGCGACGTGCGAAATTTATAGTTATAAAGCCAATATTACTTGATATAATCCCTTATATAATTTTTGTTGCAACTTGTTTATTCTACAATATTTGAAGTACCTATTGGAAACAGGTTCATAAAATTTCAAGAGGTCCTTAAAATAGAAAGGAGATATACAAAGAAATCAGAGTCTGGCCAGCTGAAAATCTGTTTATTATATACTTCACCGATATTACTCGCTTTATAGTTTTATATTATATCAAAATAGTGGAAAAAAAATAAAATCTTCATGGAAGCTTACTTATTAAAGATATCTTGCACAGATAATGATCTTAAAATTTTAACTTACGATAGTGATGTTCCTACAGCTTAATTTGAATTAAGGATTTACAAAAGTACATTGTTATGCTAATTCACATTATATTTTATATTATAAGTATTATGTTTTATATTATAAGAGTTAGTTAGTTCATTTCTTTTTCGACAGGTATTGTTATTTTGTCGTAAACTCAGTTCTGCTTACTATAGAATCGAAAACCGATTTATATAAGGAAAATGCGCTCGAATACACACTTCCTAGTATCTAACCGCGGCCTGATTCCCATATTCGGCACGGAAAGAAACATCTGTCTCGATCGCGAAAAGCTGCGCTGAATGTATTACTTTTGGCAGAGCTAGCACGGTACTAATTAGGACACAAAAAAAATCGGTTGATATCCGCAACCGTAATCTACCAGTTGTGTCGAAGAGAACAGCGAAGTAATGCATTAATCTTAGGCTATTTTAATATTCCTGAGTACTCTAATTATTTTGTACATCACGTTCCTAATGATAGTGTGTTACCACTGAATAATTTTCAAAATTTTCTTGATTTTAAGCAGCTTAATTTTAATTATAAAGTGTATCAGAACATACTTGATTTGGTATTGTCAAATAAAAACGGGTATTGTCAATGCGCTGTGAAAAGAGCATTGGATATACTTATTAACTTATTACTTATTAAAAATGCTGCCATGTAATCGTTCTGCCAATCATCAATCAAGAATTTTAAGCTTGTTTAAAATAAACATTTTTCAGTTCGTTCATAAAATTAGATGGTCTTACTTGATCTGGTCCAGTAATCCTGTACTCCACAGTATCCTGTAATCCTCTACCTCGTAATAAGTGTTCATTATCCTTTATCGAAGGACATAGATAACGATCGGTTATACATATGACGGTTGATGCACTTACTCTTGGTATCTATTTGAAGTAACTTCTTCGATATCTTGTCGAAGGTGAGAGGAATTTCTTTAGTGGAATGTAAGACTAAAAATCTGTCATAAATTTTTGCTTCATATCTGTCTGGTTCATATTATTCGAGAACTATTAATGAATAAAACTTTTCCATTTGAAATATACTTCATCAAAAATCGTTGACAAAAAAATAAAAGTTGCAATGTTCATGAAGTTTATTCTGCATGTCGTCAATTGGTAGGTATTATTTCATGTAAACTGACTTTGGTACTGCCGAAATTACTGTACGTTATATTTAACACACTGATACACATGAAATTTAACCTCAGCCAATGCTTCACTGATGAAAAACCCACCAGATGGACCATCAAGTATGCCGCTTTAACAGCACAGTTGACCGACTTCCCATATTTGCCCCTACGACTGACGTTAATTTTTAGGTCTCTCAGATCTCAGTTATCAACTACAAAAGTTTCAGTACTACTAGTGCCACTTAACAATCAAGTGTTTACGGGTATCTTCACTCTCGCAGGTGACGACCCCCGCAGTCTCAAAACAGCTACTGACAACTTTAAATGTGCCCTTTAAATGTGATTCCTAGTGCCACTTGATTTTGAACTTTTATTATCAACTCCCGCTCCCGCCCACTATCAAAGCCGACGCGATCCGCGTGACTGACGCCGACTCCACTTTTTATCATACCTAAGCTCATGATTAAACCATATTTCAAACATTAGCAAGTAAACATTTTTAGCAAGTCTTGTCAAAAATGTTCTGCCTCCCGGACTATTATTACTAATGAATAAAATACAATTGCTTCAATATGTTTAAACATATTTCTGTTTTGCGTAATCTCACAACTTTAATTAAATATTATGAAACGTAACATTTATCTTTAATTAGTTTCCAATTAAATGGATCCAATTAAATATATCAAGTAAATAGTTTACTAGCACGACGGCGACGTCGACTTTATATGAATCTCCCCTAGGTAGATCCAGAAAATAAACCTTTGTACCTTACGTAGGTTCTTTGTTCGTTTGTTATCCAAGGATTCCTTTATTGTTTAAGGATTAACAATAATGTAATCTGTTTCAAACAAATAGAAATAAACAAGTTATAGCTAATGGCAACAGATAACTGCCATTGCCTGGATAAAGATAATACAGAAACAGAAGAATCATAAAATGCGATAATGTGTATATTTAAAATTTATTTAGTCCAGTTTTGTCTTTATGAGAAAGGTACAAGCAGGTAATACAAAATATATAATTAATCTCGTTTCAGATAACTGTTCCCTGGGATTTACGCCTGTTGCAGTCCGAATCAACTAAATTGAATATTCACTCTATAAATATGAAACTGCTCGCAAAGTTAAAGCGAAACGAAGTGGACAGTTATTTACCTTAGTGAGATTTCGGTAAGACAATGATATTTTAATTTTAATTATTTTCAGAAAATTTGTTCTTTGGGAAGTTAAAATGACTTATAATATATAACACCTCTCCTTTTAATTTAGTTTACCTGAATTAAATGGCGTCTCATCCAGGAAATCGATGGATATTTTATATTGCCTATCAGCTGCTCTAATATTCCGTAGGTCGTGGATAAAAGTGGATTAGATGGTTAGTTAGAGGCTCTTATAGCCTTAGATATATCACCTCAGAAAAATCACAGCTTGATAATTACTGACTTGATCTATTTCTACTTTAATTTATATTTGAAAAAATTAATATTTGGACGCCAGGTCAGAAATAATTACCAACAGTTACCAGCTGTAACCTCTGTGAATCAGATTTTTACGTAGAGAAATGAAAGAAATATATATTTCAAAACAATATATTAACAAATAAATAAATTTACCAGTGAATGGTTTAAAATATGACTTAATCCACTTAAAATTGACAATTAATTAGAACGAGGAGCGTTAAAATGACTACTCTTGAAAAAGTATCCTGAAGGGCTCTAAGTTAAAACAATAAAAAATAATTACTCTTGACACCAAGTCAAGCCGAAAAATTTAACATTTACAAAGAAGTGAATGGTAAACCTTGGTAAAATTGAAATTTGAAATGTTACGTAAGACCTGGTAATTCCTGTGGGTAATAAAAATATTCAAGATATACCTTTCCTGTCAGACTCTTGAAATCCCCTCGTGAAATGTGGACATCCTAGGATCCTAGGATGTGGCTACGGCTCGAAGGTCCAGCGGAACTGGAACGTACCCTCTAAGGGCGATGTGTACCACAATGAGTGAAATGTACCAGCAACGGGAGGAGATATCTTCCAGTCTGGCGTTCAGGAATACAGGCAATGATGGTCTGCTCAGCTTAGTCACCAAATGAATTTATTCAAAGTATAGAAGAAAAAATTAGCAGTATCAGGTTTATCTTTACAATAAATTTGGAAGAAAAAAATATGTATAAATTTCCGCTTGAGCAAGACATCAAGAGTAAAATTTATACTAAAGTGAAGTTAATAAAAATAATTAAATTAATAGTTAAAAAATGAGCTTTAATTAGGTATTAAATCCAATTAAATAGAAAAATATCAACCAAATGGCGAATAGCTACTTAATTATTCAAGTACTGTTTGTAACAACGAAATATGAGACATACATTTTTTTCCAAACGATACTCACAATTGCCGCAATGGGAGATCGGGGCAGTATAATTTTTCTTACAGCAAGCTATAATCATCACTATAAAGGCACTTTCATTCAACAAGTTGTTGTTATAATAGAATACTAATAACTAACCGATTTTAACACAAAACCCATCAACATAATACCCTAAATTAAAGAATAACTATATTACTTCTGTTTCATGAATTATTGCTGACTCCACTTTGCCACAAAACGTTCGATGGTATTAGGCAATGACGGCATCCAATGAATGCCAACGATGCCGATGTGACACGACCACGTGGGGGCGCGTGCATTACATAGGAATACTGGAGAGCTGCATTTTCTATATAGTGGCAACAGCATACATATAAGTTTGACAAGTATGGACAAAGTGCTAGATATATCCGCTGATAACAAACAAGCTAGATAGGTAAAAAATGTTAGCTAGCTGTAACGAATTATATAACTTATTTTATTTGAAAAGGGCTGTTTTTTTTATTTGTAGATTATTTTTTGGCGGTGGAATCTTCCTATTGACATGTCTTAATAAAAATAAAATATAAATAAAAATAAAATTCCCGTACTTTGCGAATGTCCCGCCGTGTCATCGACCAGAGAATCCATATTGGGGGAACGTTGGCCTTCTATGGCTAATTTGAGGGAAATGCCCCTGGGAAACATCATCACCTTTTATACAACATTGGGCTGGTCGTTGACCTAGGGAGACATTTCCCTCACGGAGGAAGCCCAAGGGGTCCAATGGGGCCTAAGTGCAGCGGATCTCTGATCCGCACTCCGGACATATTCCAGATTCCAGAAAATTCCCGTGGACGCCACTGACCATGCGCAAGTCGGTTAGTCTCCAAATTGTCCTGGGTATCAAATCTACCTTTCTGGCACTTCCTGTGATTCTTGGGGGGAAAGAAAAATAATACACACAGTATACTAACTACTAGGTTTACTTTACTATTGGAAATTTAAAAATGGTGATACATAACAAAAATATTTCAAAAATTTACGAAAAATGTGGTATTATACCTGGAAACGCAGCATATACATAAAAACGGTTTAAATGTCAACGTGCACGATGACCTTTCCGCAGGCAATATACATACAAATGGTGAGGCAATGCCTACCCAAATATGTTGTTCCTAATAAATTTGTATTTTTAAGTGTACACACATAGCGTAGCAATATTAAGTCAATCAAACAGGGTGTCCCCTTTTTAAAATACTCTTCAAACTAGCTTATCTGTGATATGCAACAAGTCTTCCAGTAAGGTGGGCCTCTCCTGTGACTCTACACCGGTATACGGGGCGATGGACTTCAGCAAGCTGATCCTAAAGCTGTGGTCGTAAAGGTGGTTCCAAAGGTAGACCAAAAGAAATGTGGTGAAAAAGGTGGCCTAAAAGGTGGTGTGACTTACACACGCCGAAAGAGACTGACACAGACCGGTATGTTAGTTTCGTTACAAGAAAAAAAAATTTGGTTAAGTAACTGTATATCTGGTAAAATTTACTTAATTAGTTGGAAAATGGATTCGAAAAGATATCTTCGCTGTGTCCCTCAATTAATTCTAGGGAGTTCAACGCAGCGCAGGCTCTAGAGAACACAAAGTAGGCAAAATAAAATATGAACACGCGGTTTCAAGAAACAAAATTGCTTACCTCACGTTAAAGGCTATAATATGATCCCACTAATGTGGTATCTGCGGACTTAACCAAAATATCAACACATGTAAAACGATTTCCTTATATTATCCCATTATTCCGGAATGTACATACTACGTTATTTAATCAAGGAAATCACTTAAACTTTTAACACGATGAAAAACCACTATGCCATCTACGCGTTCGACTCAGAAAGGAAGTGAAAGAGGTTAACGCCCAGGAATTAGACCATAGATCTGCTGACATAGGTTAACGTCACAGAACTGCCAATGTTCAACTAACAAAACAATAAAGCGATACAGATATTTGTGGTAAATATATGACAAACTATCTAATAAATGTGCTGTGGCAATATTGATGTAATCGACTAATAAAAGTAATATGCCGACCTGAATTTCCAAACACATGCAAAAGGGATGGCGTAGTCACTGTTTAAAATCAATGTTATCCGTAAAATATACCTACAATAAATTTCGGATACTCAAATCGTTAACTACTAAAAGTGAACGTTAAATATAGGTATAATACGCGTAACAATAAAAACAAATTCATTTTTCCTTCTGCTTGCGGAAGAGATTGCTGAATGTAAGCAACTGTTTCTTGTTAAACGAAATATTTGCCAAAATACATTCTTTCCATATAGTATAATAATCGATCATTGAATGCCATGGGCTTCCTTACGGCATCCACAAGACAAAAATCTACATTAGCACTTATAACGTCGTTATATTCATACATTTTTATAAACTAATAACATTCAAAATAAAAAGTTAGGAGGAAAAGTTGTGAGGTTAGGAAATCACTTAGGACGAGAGTTCAACTTCAAGTTCAAGGCGAACGGCCGAAATTGGGCGTTCATTTGATTTGGGCATATTTGACCTAAGATCAG
>CAXKVY010003179.1:20000-40000 GCA_964058915.1 Tetropium fuscum
TGTTTAAATCATATGGTGAAAAGCGGTCACATATCTTTCACATGACTTATGATCAACAGACGCGTATTTGTTGCAATAGCTGAAATAAGGTTTTTACTTGAGTGGCCCTCAAGGAACAATATTGGGCCCTTTATCTGTTGACACATTATTAATTGTATGGTAGGTATGCTAAAATATGGTCCTCGTGGACATGTAATGACTTAAAATATTTTTAGCTGGTGTTTGTAGTTTATTAGACAGATAAATTGTATTAAGATAACGGGAATATAAGAACGAATTTATATAAATAAAAGGTAAATTTTATTAACAAAACTGGGCTGCAGCATTTTTTTTTATTATTAACATTAATTCATGTACTGTTATCAAAACTATTTGCCATCAAAACGCACTATATATAATTTAATTTGTAATAAGTTAGCGGCATATCTTTCAATCCTTTTTGAGCCAAACTGCAGCCTTTGATATGCGCTGACGTCAGCTAATTAACTGTAAAGTTAATTAACTGTAAAGTGAACTAGTCAGTTTTATGAAATGGATTCCTCAATTCATATAACTCTTAGATCGAGCTCTCCAGCTGGTAAAGTGTAATATTTGTCTCATAAGCGCTTTTGTGACACTGGCAGTTATAAATATAAAAAAATACAGAGTGTTTTTCTAGGACCGTGCATAAATCCACTATTCTTTCCAATCGATATAATTGAGTAGTCAACGCTAGTTAGCTGAATACTAATCTATTTACATACACGTATGGATATGAAATGCAATGCACCGCACACCATCCGGTTAGTTACATACGTATTTCATTAAATGTGATATTTCTGGTGTCAAATAGCGTATTATCTCAAGCTGTCAAAAGAAAGTTTTATAATCTACAGGGATCCTATTTTTTCTTCATTCGTTGATAGGTCCTATAAAAGTGTGCATCTCGAGCGAAATGTCCATATCGCTCTCGGTAAATGAACACTCAACCATGACATGTTCAGCGCGCTTATCGACACTAGCCTTAGTTATGGGGTTTATACCCATGATATTCAGCGGCGTGATCCCCAGATATAATTTCATTACATTTTTTTGGAGTAGGTGCTTTAGAAGTCGTAGTTAATAAAACACCAGTACAAAATATTGATTTGGTGGCATGAACCTACACCAGTAGTAGATATTCTGATGTAGTTATCAGAATACCATAGATATTAGGGCGGAGCAATAAAAAACTTTTTTGAAATTTGATATCCCTGGGTGTGGATTAGTTGTATGTTTAACTTAAAAAAAGGCATGGTGCGGTGACATCTTGAGGTTCCTTTTTTTTAATGTGATATTTGAGTATTTTAATAAAGAAAACAAAATTTTGAGACTTTTTTAAATTAACGTTTTTTTATTTCATGCATCCCTGGGTGCGATATTGAAGCTCAAATTCACAAAAAAAATTAGTTTTGCGTGAAGATAACTTCATTTTTTATGTAAAACTTGAATGAAAAACTAATTTTAAATTATGTTTAAACACTAAAACCTAAATAGCTAAAATAACACGAATACCGCAAGTTCTTGTTTTGTCGAAACAGGTCGTGACTGGCTTGGTTATTTTGGTGTGGCGGGGGAAGGCGCCTATACCTGGCTTTAGTACTTTACCGAATTAGTTTAGGTGACGTCTTTGATTGCGTTAGACGTGATTTCCATTAGATTTCGAATTTACTATTAATTTTATTGAAAATTTAAAAATGTCTAAAACCCGAGTGAATTGTGAAATTTTGGAATACCATGTGAACTTTGGGGCAATCTCCTTCCAACGTATTCTGATGTTATAAGGTTGTATTTGTGGTATCGTGAAATTTTCAAGGAAAAAAGCAACAAAGACCCAAGTGTGTTGGACATATGTAAAAAAAGTTAATGTTGATATGAAATCTATTTGACAAAAAGCTTCTTGTCCTATTATTTCAGCCTTGTCCTATTATTTCCGTCTTCAACCCCAGGAAGACGGAAATAGTACTCTTTACAAGGAAAAGAAAACTGGAGCCAATGAGAGCACCTGTTCTCCTAAACACAGCACTAAATTTTGCACCACAGATGAAATACTTTGGGGTAACTTTCGATGCTAAATTAAACTGGAATCTTCACCTCGAAAGAAGAATAAATAAGGCCTACATATCATACGAGCAGTGTCGCAGGACCGTAGGGAAAACCTGGGGAATGAAACTCAGGGTGGTCTTGTGGATTTACACTGCTATCATAAGACCAATGTTGACCTATGGAGCTGTTGTCTGGTGGCCCAAGAGTCAACAAATAACAGCAAAACTCAAGCTATGCCAGGGACAAAGAGTTGCCTGTCTGCGCATAACCGGAGCCATGCGAACAACGAGAGCAATGGAGATATTGTTGTGTCTTCCACCGCTAGACCTACATCTAGAAGAAGTGGCTCTGACTACCATGACTCGCCTCAAATCCGTTGGCATACTACCAAACGCAAGGTGTGGCCAAACCAGAAGCCGCTATGGACTGAGGCTGTCAGAAAGATACCCCTTTTACAGGCATGTGCAGATGATATTCCGCCTCGGCTTGTCTTTGATAAAACTTACACCATACAGACTACTGGTGAAGACGAGACCGGCGTTGAAGGTGTAAACTATGTCTTCACGGACGGATCAAAGAAAAATGATGGACCAGGCTGTGGTATATATTCCAGGAATCTGCGACTCCGATGCAACTGGACTATGGATAAAAATTCCAGTGTAGTACAAACAGAACTCGCTGGTATAACCATAGCCGCACAAGAGATTGCTCGCAGAGAAATAACGGGCAAGACAATAAGAATCTGCACAGATAGTAGACAATCACTACTGGCCCTGAAAAATTATAAAATAACTAAAGGATCAACATGGGAATGTCACCAAGCACTTGTGAGAGCATGTCAGATGAATAACATCTGCCTGTGCTGGGTCAAAGGACACTCGCAACGGCAATATAGAAGCTGACAAACTGGCCAAGAAGGCAGCCAGCCTGACTATCCTTGGGCCTGGTCCTTCCAGTACACTACCAGTTGCAACGAAACTCCAATTAATAAAGGAAAGCACCCACAAAATATTTAAGACGTTATGAGATGAAACAAGTAGCTGTCAGCTGGCCAGAAATCTTTTGAGATATCCCAGCGAAGAGACGGCGAGGAACTATCTGGCAATGTCCAGGGGTAAACTGCGATTTGTTACAGGAATCCTAACCGGACACTTCCGGGTAAACACCTCTATAACATGAGACAAAGTGACACACCCATCTGCAGAGGATGTGAACAAGAAGATGAAACGATCGAGCGTGTACTTTGCGAATGTCCCGCCATGTCATCGACCAGAGAATCCAAATTGGGGGAACGTTGGCCTTCTATGGCCAATTTGAGAGAAATGCCCCTGGGCAACATCATCACCGTTTGTACAACATTGGGCTGGTCGATGGCCTAGGGAGACATTTCCCTCACGGAGAAAGCACAAGGGGCCCAATGGGGCCTAAGTCTAGCGGATCTCTGATCGGCACTCCGGACAAATTCCAGATTCCAGATTCCTATTATTTCAGACCGAAGAATAATTCAGAAAATAAAAGACTATAATGAAAAGTATAAAATGATGAAGAAAAATAAACTGGTTGGCAAAATTAAAATATTTAAAGACGATAATTTGAAATTATCGAAAATTTTCCGTGAAAATTTGTCACTTTTGATTCGTGTAGGTGTAAAATGAAAGTTCGTATAATGGAACGAAAATTTTTACAAGGGCAGAGGGGTGAAAGAGATATCATGATTGGCGAAATGATGTTAAAATTACCAAGAAAATGCAAAGTCCTTAGAAAGAAAGGAGATGGAGAAAAAGAGATTGGATAATAAAATTAAAGTCAACAATGCAGAATAATATGCTTCTGTACAAAGTGGACGTATTGAAACAGACGACTACTGTTACCAAATGGATAACACGGATGCTACCGATTGTCCTGAGTCTGATATGTCACAAGCATCAAAGTCTTCAAGAATGCCTTTCAAAAAAGGCTTTATCAATGTGGCTGAAGCATGTGACAGAAGCGGACTCTCAGATAGAAATGCGTCTCTCGTTACTAGGATCCTTCTTTAATCATCGATATAAGTAAATTTAGAAGAGAAAGAAAAAGACGGAGGGAAAATCTAGTTAATTTGGAAATGGGACAACAAAAATAAGTCTCTGGAATCTACTTCGATGGGACAAGACACTGGCAGTTTAGAAAATCTGGTATTATCACAGTACGCATATTACTGAGTAACACATATTTCTTGTAGCGGAACCAGGTTCCACTTATTTGGGTCACATGACGCCTACTTCCGGAAGTGCCAGTAGTATTAAGACCAGTCTTTTTAACTTCCTTCAAAATTATTTAGGTGAAAATTTAAACAAAATTGCGGCAGTGGGCTGTGATGGTACAGTAGTAAATACAGAGGGTCGAGAGCTGCAATCATGCTAATTGCAACAAATACACTTTCTGCTAATGTTGCACACAATTTTTTTTCTAGTCTTAATATTTTTTGAAATTAATTCCAGAAATTGTTACTGTCAGGCAATATACTTAGATAAGTGTGATTAAACTTTCGTTTGTAACAATATATTCGACTGATCAATATCAGAGTAAAAAAATTATACATAATTTCATGTATGTCTCTAATATCAAACAATAAGATATTGAGAAATATTTATTATTATAATTAATTATCTTAGTATTATGTAATAACTTTTTTGCCATTATATTTATTATGCTATAAATTAACTTTCCAGTCCACAAAACCACGTTTAAGATGGTTTACTACTAATGCAAAAAGTAAAACTTTTGGCACCGTAAATAAAGTTTTAACTTTTTGCACGATCGTAGAAAAAAATATCAAAGTCTTTTGTGGATTCTATTGCATGGTAAGTAGCGGAAAGCGTAATCAATACTTTCACTTGGATCCATTGAAGGGGCCCACTCATTTGTATGAATGGCGATATCCATTAGTTCAAGAAAACGTTTTTCTGAGCAGTCACAACAAATCGTAAATAACGACGCAAATCCAAATACGTGTGTGCATTTTTGCCAATCCTTTGCCGATTCCAGCCCTACATTCAGAGTTCCTGCGGGAGGTAGTGGTTAAATAGGTTTGTGGATATATTCAGTCGGGCAACCGCATACTACGGCGAGGGCCAACGTAGTTACAGCGTTACTTGGAATACTGTAAATTACTACTTACCACATGCGCTTTAGATTATAAGTTGGAATGGATCGTATCTATAAATTTTGCGAAAACTACCGCCGAGAGGAGAACTATTCCTATAATAATTTAAGGAACTGTTTTGGTCAGATTAAAGCAATTCATGTCTAACCAACATATATGGATAGAACAGTGAATATAATGGGTTGTTACATATTTGTCTAAAATTATCACGTCTCATTCCAATTAAAATTAAATTGAATTAAAATAATTTAAGATATAACTCTTGCAGCAGATTATGGTTTAAAAACTCTTATAATACAAAATTATGGTTTAAATATCGTTATTGTTTATATAATCAACATCTATGCGAAACGCGTATTCCCTAAATGTTGTTTAAGATGTATCATAAATGGATTTCTCCCAAGATTTTAGAATTAGGCGAGATACATTTTTTGAAAAGGACACCTTTTATTTATTCGGCAACAGTATAGTTTTATGTAGCCGATTTTTAAACGCATATGATAAATACGTATATGCTTCTATTGTAATCAACGTCTCTATGTGAAACGTTGATTACAGACGTTTATTCCTTAAACGTTTATTGCTTAAACGTTATGTATACGTATATTATAGATGGATTAAAGATACGTATATTATAGACGAGATAAGAAAGATGTCCAGATATGCAATTGTATATATATATATATATATATATATATATATATATATATATATATATATATATATATATATATATATATATATATATATTTGTGAAAAGTAGGGTTCAACAAGATTTTATGCATTTTAAAGTTTAACATCTTCTGGATAACTGTATACCTAATTTTATATATAATATGTTCAAATAGAACAAATATAAATAGTATACTAGGTTTGTGTATTCTAAGAAATTGAGTTCCGTCAAAAACTAATGTCATAAAACGTCACTGCAAATGTTGGAGTATCAGTATTTTAAATTCAAGTATAAATGATCAATGAAATAAATCGTACACTGCTCTGAAGATCCTCAATAAAGGGGAAAGAAACTTCTAAGTGGTTCGTTTCCGTGTGTATAGTGGTTCGTTTCCGTATGTATGTCCAGATATAGCACTGGTAAGTGTGTCTTCCTTCTTATTCGTCTATTTGCTTATTTCTCTATGTAATGAAATGCTACAAACCCAAGATTACTCTTCACAAAACAAATATGATTAGCAAAGAATTTCAAAGCAATTTAACATTCTACTGCATGAATCACATTATATTACTATCCAGACTCTGAATATGCTGTGAGAGATAAATTATTGCAGTGGATTTCCACTTCACTAACCAAGTTGGCATCATCGGGAGAGAAAACTGAGAGTTTTAATCATCTGAGTGTCTGTTAAATCTTAGCTAATTGGACTTAGAGTAACTCAGGGGTCTGTGCCAGGACCTCTATTGCTTTTTATATATAACTGGTATTTGAATTATACTGGATAATATTGGACGTTTTTCATTATAAGCAAACGATCTTTCTTTGATTGTATCGCACAAATCTGATCTGGCTAAATTATGTGGTCTCTATGCAATTGTTTTAACCAAAACTAATTATATTTAGCTTTTCCTTTTGTGAACTAATACCTATACCCAAACCTACTCAGAAAGATTTTATACAAAAAATGTAAAAAAAAATAAAAATCAAAAATTTTTCGTTTTATCATTTCGGTAGGAAATGTATATCTACAAAAAATATAATATGCGAATATATTAAAAATGCATAAATTTTGAGATACAGTTAAAAACAGTTAAACAATATGGACAAATTTATTTCGTTCTCAAAAATCCAAGCCTAGCACTTTGTGGAATAATCACTTTAAGGTACAACTGAATATATGAAATAATAAAATACCTTGAACAAATTAGTTCCTTATATTATTCAATTATATAATCAGTCTATAAATATTATTAAAAAATTGTTGACGCAAATTCTATAATCTGGCGAATGCGCCAGTAATTCTTTTGCATGACTACAATAATTGAAATTAACGTGTATAGCGTATAATATAATATAAATAATAGCGATCTAATCATTTTTTTATAAGTTATCATTAGCTTTTATTAGTTATCATCAACACCCAGGGATTAACAAAAGTTATGTTGATATTAATAACGCCATTTACTCAATTATTAGTTCCTGCTAAGTTACTGTTGCAGAGATATGTGATTGATAAAGACAGGATTATCACCATAATATTAAGGGATGTGTTGTACCTTGGGGCTATCTCGTGACGACGTGGATAGTGGTGCTCTCTAGTAGTATATGGGCATAATTTAGCAACATGCGGGCGTATTATTTCCCTTCTAACAGTACGATTTATAGTTAAAAAGTGCGTTTTTTTTATTGTTGTTAATTAATATTAACATATCAGCGTTTTAAGGTATGTAAATTTCGTTTGGATGTTGATGTTGTACCTCGGGACATTAGTTTTGTTGAACCTCGGGACATGTCTCAAGGTACAACATTGTTTACTATGTTTTTATTTGCACTTACCGGGAAAACTACTAATGTTAACTATTGTTATTGTTTTCAGGAAAATGCTTAGAAATAAGGAAGGTAAAACAAGGACTAAAATAGATGTTCGCGTATTGGAAAGAGCTGTGAAGGAAGTTGTAGATAATAACGTTAAAGTGAAAACTGCAGCTACGATGTTCGGAGTGTCAAAGCTATTTCTCTATATCTCCTTACACCGGCAACAAAATGAAAATATTGTAGCAGAAAATCCAAATAATGCAGATTATGAACAGACAAAAAATGATGTTCACAAACTCTTCTCTGAAAACCAAGAACTCTAGGTAGTTAATTACTATTTACAAGCAGATCGACTTCACCATGGTCTCACAAATAGAGATGCAATGAAACTCGACGAGTTTTTCCCATACCACAAGTTTTATTCCACAGAATGTGTCATCTTTTTTTAATAATTAACATTATATAATGAGTAGATATGAATTTCCGCCCCATAAGATTTTTAATTGGACGACGAAACTGCAAATTCAACAGTTCACATTCCGACAAAAAAAACATCTTCAAAATGCGTTAAGCCAGTAGGCAGCGTTAGAGTAGGGACAAGTTGTGTCCCTACTCTAAATCCTGTGGGGATCAATCAACACTTGGCGCAGTCACAGAAATACCACGGCTCTAAGGGTTAAGAAAAACAAAGTAAAAGTACGATTTTGTACTCGTGTAAACATTTTGTTTAAATTAAGATGACCGCAGATTTTATAAAATTATATATTGTTATATTATTATATATAATTTTGAATGGTTAGAAATTTTCTAAATTAGTAAGGAGTAAAACTGTATTTCAAATTATAAAATATGCCCTGAAACCCTTCGGAATTAATTAAAACTTTAAAATTAAAAAAAAACTGTTATCGAAATGGCTGTCGTAATTTATCATGTATATGCAAATACCTACCTCGAACTTTAATATATTGTAAATACAAAATGCCCAAAAAAATATAATTTCCCACTTTAGAATTTTTTTTCGTGGCATCATTGCAAACTTATATCCGATGATACCGTGACGGCGCGTACGGTGCAAGGGAAAAACTTTCAACATCCCCGCCGACGCGACGGACGGCCCGATCACGCCCGAACTCCAAGCCTCAGGAACTAGCCATACTTATAGAGGATCCGCGGCATAGAAGTCAGTAAACGGCTGCAGCTTCCGCGGTGAGCTGTATGTTCTGACGCGCTCCCGGCCCTTTTCGTCCCTGATCCCTGTTAATGCACGATTTCGTTCACAATAAGTGTGTGTGGTTTCGTATTTAAAGTATGTGATGGATGGTATTTTCCACCACAAAAACACCTGCTAAAAGGTACATGTTCCAACAAATGATTAACATGTTAAAAAATACCCCTAGGATGTCGAACATCCAGACCCTTTATAGTCTTTATATACATTGCGGAATTATATTAAATACTCAGCAGTATATTATTTCGTCACCCACTTGCATAATATACTTAATAACGGGCATATTCATCTGAATTAAAAGCTTTGCCTCTCGTGGCGATGATTACGGTATTTTAGATTATCAGCTTTAAAACTACCTTATCGATGACACTACCCTGACTAGGTTTAAATTATTTCCCCGAACCAGAATTGCTCGAGGCTTAATTAATAGCCACTTTAATATATAATACTGAAGCTGAATATTAGATGTCTGGAACTTGTCATATTCCTTTTGCATCAATTATTGACTTTTCTATAAAAAAATCAGTCATATTTTCAAAATAATCTGAACTGTTAATTTCTTCTTAAGGTGTTCACAGCCAGATTAGCTATTAGGAAATTTTATGATATTGTTATTTTGCAAATTATTGCTCTTCTTACAGCATTACCAAATAAAGAAAAACTTTATATATACAGGGTCTGCGTCTAGTTTTCCCTGTCATCGTTGCCAATTCTTAAATGTTATTGTATATATTGTAACAATTCAGCCAAGGGTTAAAGGGATTATTTTTTACTAGACCTTGTCAAAATGTCAGAACGTCTCAAAAAATAAAAAAATTAGAGACTTTAGTGGTAGTGCAGTTATATAAAGTTAAAAAAAGTAATGTGTCTTCAGTAAATTTCTTTCATCACAGACTATCTTCTACCTTTTGTTTTCGAGTTTATAGTTTCTCAGAAATTATGGGGAAAACGGATGGTTTTTCTTCACCCCCAAATCGTACAATTAATTGTGTTTAATTAAAATTTTCGTTATCTTATATGACTTAAATTTGATACTTAAGTC
Source organism: Tetropium fuscum (assembly GCA_964058915.1). NCBI lineage: Eukaryota > Metazoa > Arthropoda > Insecta > Coleoptera > Cerambycidae > Tetropium > Tetropium fuscum. The sequence goes on from CAXKVY010003179.1 coordinate 29,968, forward strand.
ACAAAAAAATTCACTTTTGCAAAATTAAACGAAAATGTTAACATTGAGAGAAAATGCACGCGAAAGATGTTTTTTATACAATGAAAGTAAGTCAAATACGCTGAGAAAATTTCAGGCTGTTTTTAACAAGAATCCACCAACGCGGAAATGAATTTAAACATGACTACCTACGCCATTTGTCGGAAATTGAAGTATTAAGTACAAAAAAAGAATCTTTTTAATCGACATACTTCAGATACAAGAAATTTTAGATGTAAATAACATTAAAGAAAGTCTAAGAAAAATATTTCAAGACAAATATTTATAGTCCTTATAAATACCTATTTATATTTATAGTAATATAGTCCTGCAATTAAAGCAATTAATTTTATTAAACAATTAATGAAGAAGTAGTAAGCCAAATTCGTGCAACAAGAAATTTGTAAGGTGAAGGACATTTATGAAGAACTAAAAAAGTTATGGCGATCTGCAGTAGACCATATGTAACGGAAGAAATTAAACACTTTATATTTTGTTTTTTAAATTATCTTAATTGTAGAAGGTATTTCAGATCCTGCTCTTTCTACGTGTCAAAAAACCAGTGTGGAACTCGTATTGAAAAAAAGCTATAAATATTGTGTTACATTTTTACATATTTTTGGTATACCTTTGCATCCATTTTTTTAAAATTCAATAAAGATTTCATTTAAAATAACAAAGTTAGGCATCGACTTCCGTTATAACCGGAAGTAGCAAATGGTTAAAATTTAATATTTTTAATATAAGTAACATATTTAGTATATTTAATATATTTAATATATTTAATATATTTGATATATTTGATATATTTGATATATTTGATATATTTGATATATTTGATATATTTGATATATTTGATATATTTGATATATTTAAATATATTTAAATATATTTAATATATTTAATATATTTAATATATGTAATATATTTAATATATTTAATATATTTAATATATTTAATATATTTAATATATTTAATATATTTAATATATTTAATATATTTAATATATTTAATATATTTAATATATTTAATATATTTAATATATTTAATATATTTAATATATTTAATATATTTAATATATTTAATATATTTAATATATTTAATATATTTAATATATTTAATATATTTAATATATTTAATATATTTAATATATTTAATATATTTAATATATTTAATATATTTAATATATTTAATATATTTAATATATTTAATATATTTAATATATTTAATATATTTAATATATTTAATATATTTAATATATTTAATATATTTAATATATTTAATATATTTAATATATTTAATATATTTAATATATTTAATATATTTAATATATTTAATATATTTAATATATTTAATATATTTAATATATTTAATATATTTAATATATTTAATATATTTAATATATTTAATATATTTAATATATTTAATATATTTAATATATTTAATATATTTAATATATTTAATATATTTAATATATTTAATATATTTAATATATTTAATATATTTAATATATTTAATATATTTAATATATTTAATATATTTAATATATTTAATATATTTAATATATTTAATATATTTAATATATTTAATATATTTAATATATTTAATATATTTAATATATTTAATATATTTAATATATTTAATATATTTAATATATTTAATATATTTAATATATTTAATATATTTAATATATTTAATATATTTAATATATTTAATATATTTAATATATTTAATATATTTAATATATTTAATATATTTAATATATCTAATATATTTAATGTATTTACTCAATCTAATACATTTAATATTTTAAATATATATATAATATATTTAATACATTGTAATTGTTGCCATTTCGCTCTTAAATGTTACAGAGCATGTAAAACGTTACATATGAAATAATTAATCGTAATAGAGAAGATATGTATTTGCTTATACATCTAATAAAAACAAATGAGTAATTTCGCTTGCAAGGCGTTTAATAATGAAAACAAAGCATATCTCACACATGTTTAGAGGGTGTTGTTTCTAGAAAATTTGATGTGCCTGATGTGTTTTTCAGTTCACGTACCTTAGAACTCTCCTGTGATATATCTGACGATATAAATTTAGCAGATAAGTACTCAATTGATTATCGCAGTTTCCACATATCTCCATATTGATATCTAATGTATTTGCATATTAATATGATATGTGCATTTAAAGAGGATTTCGTAATTTAAAACTTATTTACTCTTGACCGTAGATTTACAGTTAGATTTATGTATAAAAAATCATTTAGTGACCTCTATTAACATCCGATTTCTCTATTGATAAACGCTTTAGTGAAGCAATACACAAAATTAAATGTCTAAATTAAGACGCCGTATCATCGATCGGTCACTACTAAGCCTAATATATAGGATATAAAAGCTGATATGGAAATTCGACAAAAAAGTTGCATGATGCCTTCGAAAGTGTAATTGACAGAAAAGACTTGACCTGTGTAAAACAAATATGTCGAAACAAATTATATCATGATGCAACCAAAAATGCGTAATGTACTATTTGGGAATTGGTATTCTCTATTGACATTTCCCTAAAACAAAACCCGAATCAAATGACACTATTTATTCACGAATTAAGTTTGAATAGTTTAGATAAATAATCATTTCTCCATTTGTCCGTTTCTCCATTTTACAAATCCTTCGAAAAACTTTTAATATATAAAATGTAAGTATACTTCATCAATTTCTGTATATTATTAATTTATAATTTTATTATACTAATTACAGATTAGGTATAATGTTCTACTGTGTCATATGCTACTTTATAACATTACAGTGTTATAAACATTGTACATGTGAATTTGTATTAAACATAAAAAGTACATCTGTGTTTCTGACATTGAGGAAAGCATTTTCTAAAAAACAGGTTATAAAGAACAGATTAAACATGTTTTGGTTTTAAGGCGATTTTAGCAAAATAGAGCAACCGTTTTTATATAATGAAAGTGTTGATGACTATTACGTTGGACAAACAAGAAATAGCTATCCGGGTCCCTAATGAACTCTTACACAGTCTTCTAATCCCGGAAATTTCAAAGAAATATTTAAATGATTAATTAAGCGGAACCCTACCCAAAGGTGATATCAGCTAAAAATTACCTTGCAATATGAAAACAAGTTCACAATCACAATGCGAACCATTTTGTGGTATTTATAATTTTTCTCCATGGTCACCATCAACGGTACCATAATATATCGTGTTATTAAAACTGACAATAACTTTAGACGAGAATTTTGTGCTTTATGTCGCTGATCACAGGCTTGCATTAAATATTAAAAGCGTAAATTGGTCAAACAAAACGTGAAGCGACAGAAAATCAATCATTCGGTACTGTTATGGATTTTGATTAGAATGTAGCAGTTGAATGTGGTGCTCTTTTAATTCCAGAGATATGATTAAACAAGCGGAAATATTCTAAATAATAACTAGAATAAAATATATTATGTACGACGTAATAACAGTTACTTATTTTAACTATTAAATGGGTATAGACTCTGTATATTTTTTGCATATTTAGAGCAATAACAAGCGTTTGCCTTTTTTTCACTGCAAAATATTTATTTATTACAAATAGTTACAAATAGTATACTGTGAATACACCATTTATAATTTTAATATATATATATACATATATATATATATATATATATATATATATATATATATATATATATATATATATATATATATATATATATATATATATATATATATATATATATATATATATATATATATATATATATATATATATATATATATATATATATATATATATATATATATATATATATATATATATATATATATATATATATATATATATATATATATATATATACAGGGTGAGTCAGTTTTTTGTAGACAAACTTTAACAGGGGATAGAACGCACGTTTTTAAAAAGAAAAGTGCCTATAAATATATGGCCGATCTAGCTTCCTAAGGAAGATACAAGGTGTTAAAGTTTCATTTTTTTTTTACATTAATGTGTAATATTTTCTGAACGGAATGATATATTCACTAAATATTTTACACATATCTTAACCTGCATAGGATCAACATGTTGTATTGTTCCTGTCGAAAATACTATAGTGGATGTTACTTTTTTCGGGTACTTCGGATATTCTGCATAATGGAACTTTTTTTTCGTACGCCACTGACATTATCTGATACATATTTCTAAAATAACGGCCCCTTAGTAACAATTTTGATCTCTTGTAATTTTGCTCTAACTACGACAGTTTTAGAGATATTGGCCGTTGTTTCTCTGACAGTGTAATGTCGTTATTATATTTTTTTCTCGAATTTTCTTTATGACTTATAAACGAACGCTTAGATTTTTTCATGTTTGGGGGATAACGCCTATTAATTAAGGCGCATAAAACAAGCGGTAAGAATGTCAAAAACTTGCACAGTGGCGGGGTGGAAAGGGTGCTCCACCCCTTTCGTAAACAGAACATCTACGCCAAAGACTATTTAAAAAAAAACTGTTTTTTTCATTATCTACATACAGTTTAACAAAAATAATGTCCCTTCTTACTTGGAAAGAGATAAAGAGATTTCGGCTTTTTAGAATCCTTAACAAACCATATTTAGGTAGGTTTCGTTGAAAGAATTAAATATTTAGCCGATAATTATTATTGCTAATAAATAAATTACTTAATTTAGTACCACATCAAACACTAAAAATCAAAATAACTAGGAAACGCACAGGAATTTCGAAACAGAAGAAGGGACATTATTTTTGTTAAACTGTATGTAGATAATGAAAATAACAGTTTTTTTTAAATAGTCTTTGGCGTAGAAGTCCTGTTTACGAAAGGGGTGGAGCACCCCTTCCACCCCGCCACTGTGCAAGTTTTTGAACATTCTTACCGCTTGTTTTATGCACCTTAATTAATAGGCATTATCCCCCAAACATGAAAAAATCTAAGCGTTCGTTTACAAGTCATAAAGAAAATTCGAGAAAAAAAATTATAATAACGACATTACACTGTCAGAGAAACAACGGCCAATATCTCGAAAACTGTCATAGTTAGAGCAAAATTACAAGAGATCAAAATTGTTACTAAGGGGCCGTTATTTTAGAAATATGTATCAGATAATGTCAGTGGCGTACGAAAAAAAAGTTCTATTATGCAGAATAGTCGAAGTACCCGAAAAAAGTAACATCCACAATAGTATTTTCGACAGGAACAATACAACATGTTGATCCTATGCAGGTTAAGATATGTGTAAAATATTTAGTGAATATATCATTCCGTTCAGAAAATATTACACATTAACGTAAAAAAAAATTAAAATTTTAACACCCTGTATCTTCCTTAGGAAGCTAGATCGGCCATATCTTTATAGACACTTTTCTTTTTAAAAACGTGCGTTCTATCCCCTGTTAAAGTTTGTCTACAAAAAACTGACTCACCCTGTATATATATATATATATATATATATATATATATATATATATATATATATATATATATATATATATATATATATATATATATATATATATATATATATATATATATATATATATATATATATATATATATATATATATATATATATATATATATATATATATATATATATTAAATATAATAATATAGAAATTACATCAGAAAAGAAGATGTTTCTGAATAAAAAAAAAGAATTTTGAGTTGAATTCTAGCTATCTGAAAATGACGATTTGTCAAAAATCGATAGGCCCTAGATGACCATAACTTAACGAAAGAGAAGCAATTAAGTAAAAAGTGGATAGATTTCTTTAGAGGAACTTTTCAAAATGACTGAATGAGGCTTTGAAGCCTTCTGTACACCTGCGGTTTATTGATTATTATTGAGCAGCTTCATTCTTGGTAGTAATGAGAAACATTTTTGAAAATTATTTTTTGTAGGTAGGTATTCAGAAATTATGCGATATAATGATTGACTTTCTGTGCTTATAAAATATGACTACTGGGTAGAATGTGTCCATTTCCATTTTGATAGAGAATTTACTTATATTTAATTTTGGTAATCATCTTTTTTCTCGTAGGACCGTTCAGAACCAAGTTTTTTTTTAGAAATGGGGGTTTTTCTATTCTATATGGGCGTTGGTTTTTGAAACTATATTAAATCTCTCTACATTTTTTTCTTCTGAATATCTAGACTTAGCTGTTCAGTAGATGAGTATCCAGTGAAATAATCCACGTAACTAATGACTTGGTTCGTGTTATAGATATATTATACTTAGAATTCTTGGAAGTTTCACTGTCACTACACCAATTAGAATGGTTTTAGTTTCAGCCCTCGAACAAATCCATTGTTGTCGATTAGTGATATCACTTCGACGGTTTCGTGATTTTCTTGCCTCTTCTGATGTTTGCCTGCAAACCTCTTGATCTCATATTTAACCATAGGCATATTCAGGTCGCGATAGATATCTTCATTGCGAATGTATCGGGGCGCTTTGACGATACTTCGAAGTACTTTATTCCGCAACATTTGAATTACTTTAATGTTAGATTTCTTAGTGCGTCCCCAGAGTTGGATGCCATAAGTCCATATGGATGGACTTCAGAATTTTCTTGTAGAGAAGCATTTTGTTGTGTATTGACGTCCGAGGAGCCAATACATTAATTTTTCTGAATATGAGGTGTAATTGCTCACGTTTCTTCTTCGTATGTGTTTACCATGTTTTCCATCTAAAATCTTGCCTAGATACATTGATTGGTTGAAATATGGGATTGTTTGCTGGTTGGCAATCGCTGGAGCATAATCATATTTTTTGTTGGCAAAATTGACGTGAATTGATTTCGCGCCATTTAGTTTGATGTGCCATTATTGTTGACTGGTGTTTGAAGTTTGTTTATGGCTGACAGAATGTTTTGGTCAGTGTCGTCGGCAAATGTTCCCGTAAAAACTTACGTGACATACAGCAAGTGGAGAACAGGTCCAAAGACAGTGCACTGAGGTACTCCATCACAAATCTTTTTCAGGTCAAAATATTCGTCTCCATAATTAACTGTGAAGTGACGGTCAATGATGTATGAACGAAGAATTTGGCTAAGTTGCCGGGGCAAATATTTTCCTAGCTTGTGTTCTAGGTCCCGATGCCAGACTCAGTCGAATCTAAAAATATCATTGAAATTTCTGGAAATTTATGATTGCTTTTATAAAAGTGCTTGTGTTTAATATTTATTGGTTATATTATAATCCTGTGCATCTTGGGTTTGGTTATTGGGATTGGAAGTGTAATGCAATATATTTTCATTCTGAATGCATCCCTTAAAGGATACGTCTGATTCCTGTATCTACACTATGCAAGATCTCCTGGATGTGAACTTTATCGATTTAAAGCAGCCTTTATAAAGTGGCACACACCTCTCGGGAATCCTTGTACTAAAATCAAATTTTAGCAGAGCACTCAATCAACTAACGCCGAAATAGAATAGAAAAATAGCCACTTGATACATCTATTTCTTTCACTTAGATACAAACGAGACATGTCTGGAAATAATAAGTAAGTTACGTTAGCTTTAACATATTTTTTTATCACAGTATTACGTTAATACCAGTTTCATTTAATTTAAATAGCACCAGTGAATTGATATTACAACAAATTTGAATTCATTATACGTCCTTAGATAGCATTTTTTTGTTACTACTGGAACAATAATAATCAAGTGTACCTACAGTAAATATATAGTTTAATATTTTATTTGCAATAGGCTTTAGTTAATACTTCGCCTGGCTCAGCGCCGCGTTCAAATTGCGCGGGCTGCGTATTTACTAAACCTAATATTGTAAAATGCAAGTAACGCCCCCTCAACTTTTCATTGGTCAATTCAAATCTAATTGGGCACAACGTACTATTTCAAAGGATAATGCACTGCAACGCAGCCACACTATGTATGCGATTTTTAACATTAGACTTATAGTCCTAAAAATACGCTACTGCAACGCAACTTACCAAAATCTGATTCATTGCAGCACAGTTTTTATTTATCTCCTTAAAACAAAAAATAAACATATAATATTTCAGTGCTATGCAAAACTGTGTTGCTTTGCCATTATTATTGCTTTTATAGGTATCAAATGGATAAATTAAGCAAGTTGTGGGCAATGAGGGACAATTAAATATAATTGAGTACAACACTGAGCCAATTAGATTTGAATTGACCAATGAAATCCATCACCGGTTTTTATATGATCTCTATGTGTGATAGTAACACAAGTTTTTCGACAATTAGAACAAAATAGACTAGAAAATTTTCAGCACCGGTTTTAAACATCATTTCCATAAAACGTGTTCTTTATTCTTCATTTGCTTTCTAGTTTTCTGTAAAAATTTGTCCTGTATTTTTGTTCACACTGTCTCTATTTTACTCTTTTTCTTTCTCAAATTGTAGGATCAGATTAGCTTCATTTGTCAGATGTTACATCATAAGTCATCCTTTCAGTTTGGCGTTAATTTTTGCATTTTGGCAAATCTTTGAAACTCCTTTCTCAATCGTAGAAATATTTTTTGTTCCCTTTTCTGCTAATACACGACCAAATATGGAAAACTGTACTCCTTACTCGAGATAGATTCTCCAATACTTCACTTATAAAGTCTTTGTCTTTAAAGTATGCATTTGCTTCAGAGAACCTATTTTAGAAAGTCAGATTCAGTAACACATGCACTTGCAGCTGAAACTGCCTCACTATGCCTATGCCTTACTTGAGGATTTCATCGGAGAAAATATTTTATCCATCCGTTACCAGGGCGATTATTTCTTGTAAGGATTCGTTCTTGGTTTGCGTCTAGAATTTTTCAAAACGAGAAAGAATAGCGCCCAATTTTCACGGAAACCCTTTCCTTCCCACCTATGAGATCATTCATACTAAATATTGTACATCCCTACTTGTTAAAACCGGAGGATGTCCAACAGTTTCCTTGTGATTAGGATGTATTAACTTAAAATGATTCTTAGATTTAGAAAGTAGGTATAAATTAATGAAATGTGTTATACCTTGTAAGATTAAATAAGCCTACAGAACTATTTTCAAAATGTGTCTATTAAGTGACTGGTAAAAAAATGTAGAAATATAAAAAAACACCGGTTTTTGGACAATGTTCAATTTCTGAAAAATCTTACTTAAGCATTCAGTTACTGGACATCACTGATCACAGTAACACATATATTGTAATGACATAACCTCGTAAAAATAAGACACTACAATGGTATAACTTCCACCTGAAATAATATGAAGATAGAGATTTTAAACAGAATTACAGTTGCATCAAATTTCTATATTTTTAAGAAATTATTACATGGGGATATACACCAACACTAAAGTCACTCAATAATAAACTTTTCTAAAATACTAATCATTGGAAAATTTAATTTAATTCCCAGGAAACAACAAATAATACATAATTAAGCAAAATGTTCCTACCAACTAAGGGGTAATTTTAAAATTGTTGATCCTTTGAAAAGTACGTAATTTAAGACAGAGTAGGGTCATAAATTAATAATTATCTTGTTCGATTACTACATTTATTATTTAGTCCGTTTTGCAGCGGATAGGAAGTAGACGAACAAAGAAGATGTTGTGTGCATAAAATACTAGCCTCGTCGGCTATGCACAACTGGCAGTTGCAGGAGTACAAATATAATATTAAAATTTACCTTCAACTTAGCAAAGAGTTTGGCAGATTTCATTTAATATTGATATAAGGCTTATATATAGGGTGCTTACTGTAGAATGGTCCTTGGACGAAAATAACATGATTTAAGTCAACTAATCTTAGTATCATATTGTTTCACTTTTAGGTATAAATGGTTATTTTTTTAAATTTTTATTAACGGTTAATTTCATGTTGAGAAAATTTAGGTGTTGGGTTTAGTGTAGTTTACCTTTTCAGTTGTTAGAAGAACCACATTACTAGCTGTATTCACTTTTTGAATTAGAACCTTTAGAACACAGTGTAATAAAA
>CAXKVY010003179.1:45000-53715 GCA_964058915.1 Tetropium fuscum
TTGTTTAACTTTTTTTTAGAAAAACGCCCCTTGGACTTTGAATATTGTAACTAGATTAAATCTATTTAACATTTTTTTCTTAATAACTAGACTTAGCTGTTCAGTAGTTGAGTATCCAGTCGAGTAGTGATATCACTTCGACGCTTTCGTGGTTTTCTAACCTTTTCTGATGTTTGCCTGCAAACCTCTTATTCTCATCTTCAGCCATATGCATATTCAGATCATGATGGATGTCTTCATTGCGAATGTACGACGCGACGGCGCTTTGACGATGCTTCGAAGTACTTTATTCTGGAACGTTTGAATTAATTTAATTTTGAAATTATTAGTGCATCCCGAGAGTTGGATGCCATAAGTCCATATGGGCTTCAGAATTTGTTTGTAGATAAGCAGTTTGTTGTGTAGTGACAACTCAGAGTGACGTCCGAGGAGCTAATACATTTGTCTGAATTTGAGGTGAGTGAGTGCTCACGTGATTGCTCACGTTTCTTCTTCACATGTGTTTTCCATCGAAGTTTTGCATATAGGGTCATACCCATATACTTTGCTACGTTAGCATGTGGGATTGTTTGCTAGTTGATAATCACTGGAGTATAGTCACATTTCTTGTTGGTGAAATTGAAGTGAATCGATTTCGCGCCATGTTTTGTCCAATTGGTGACATTGTTGACCGCTGTTTGAAGTTTGTTCGTGGCTGATGTATGTCTTGGTCAGTAGCGAGCAGAGCAGTGTCGTCAGCAGTCCTTTCGGCGTTATATTAGCAGAACCCATAGGTGTGTTTGGCATTAAAGTCGCCTCCAATAATGAAGCGATCTCCTAATCACCAAAAGAAGCGACTGTAGTGTTCTTCTTTTTGCGCATTTCATGCCGGGCAATATATTGCGGCAATTGTGATGTCGTTGGATTTCATTTGGATTGACATTGCTGTCGCTTGGATATCTGCAGTTTCATATTTCGCATCTTCGTAGTGTTTTAAGTTTTGATTGTCAGCGCTGTTCCGCTCTTTCCGGGAAGGTCTGGTCGAGCAGTATGATAAACCTGTAACCTCTTATTTTGCAATAATTTATTTTGGTCATATAAGCCCCAGAGATTAAGGCTACATCGATTATATCGTTTCATAAGAACACTTCTAGTTCATGGGCCCGTTTTATTATCCCATTGGCATTCCAGGCTACCATTCTGACCGTGTTAGCAACCATTTTTCTTTTTGTTATTTGCAGCTTTTTTGTTGCTGTTTTCTATTTTGATTATTCTTTCAAGAATCATTTTAATTGTCTTTTCCTGTTGATCGAGTTTGGTCATAATTTGTTGCAACATTTGACTTGCTACGTCTGACTCTGATTTTGTTGTTATTATATTGCCCTTCGCTGGTGCGGTTATTTTTTCAGTGGTTTGGTTGCACGTTGTTTAATTTGTGTTAAATGTTAAGTTTCATTTCGGACTTAAAGCGGACGGACTGAATGTGGCTAGCAAAGAGTGCTAACTGACTATTTCAACGCAGTTGGAGCTGTTTTTATATGATATCTGACGGGTTCTTTCTCATGACGCGCGATCTCCATTCCTATCGGTATCGTCGTGGGAGTTCGGCGCATGTGGCGCTGTCCGATATTTCGCTGCCATGAGGTGGCGGTTACGCGGATTCTAGGTATTGAAAAAACTATATACGGCGGCGCGGTATCTAGAAGGGGTTTGTTTATAATGTGGCTATAAGCAGAACTAAAGGTATAATTTATTAAAAATGTTTTCTTAAATATATATTAAATTTTATGAGGTATATTAACATCATTAATATTTATTGAATATTGTACGGGCTTTGTAATTAGTAAATATTATGATTCTAGCGTAATGGGTAGGAAATTATTTCTACTTCATTACAAGTGTTTAGAGAAAGAAGAAACGTGGAAATATTTAACATATGGACATATTAAAATACATCATATTATATTTTACATATGGAGTAAGTATATCAGCATTCAAATATAGCATTTTTATATACAGGTGTTAAAATTCTCCTTAAATCGTAAATTGAAATTGTGAGCGTCAGTACGAAATGTAATTTTTCTAAAGAGATAAGTAGGTCTCTTGAAATTGATAATTTTATGGTAGACACACTGTCTAATATTCGCCCATGTTTTATATTCAACCATTTAAATTCACTTTACTTCATAAATAAAATGATGGAACATTTTTAAATTCTTAGGATCCGTTGCGGCTGATAAACATGGGCAATGTACAATGTCGTAATAAACAAAAACTAACCACTAATGTGCCACAGCATTATTATTAATTTAGTATTTAATATATGTTTGGAACTGTATAAACCTTTTAATCTTACATTGGCTTTTTTATACAAAGCGAGATATATTTTTCAAATATTAATCATGTATCCAGCATTAAACCTAGATGTTTTGTTTCTATTTTGAAAGACAGTTAGTTGAGTTTTATTAATTTGAATATACGCTACTTCTATCTTGCGTTTTACCAAAAAGCATTACGTCACATTTATTTGGATTAAGATGCATCGCATGTTGCAGGGTTGCGTTATAAATTATTTCCAAACCTGCATTTATAATATGGCAACTTTGAATAATACGGTCATGTGGAAATGAAAAAATACTTAGTGTCATCTGCATACATCTGCATTTTATAGTTTTTAATAAATTTAGGTACCGAGGATGTGTAAATAGTATACAAAATTGGACAAAGAACTGATCCATGAGGTAGCCCTTGATAAATATTAATGAAATCAGAAATTTCTCCCTAAGTTAACATAAAAGATACACTGAATCGTTAACATGGGTTTCTCTACATATCAGAAGCTACCATATTGAAGCCATATTTAGCCCGATGTAGAAAATGTGTTGGAAAAAGAGCATTATAGTTACGAAGTCGACTCATTTCGGATATTACTTAATTTCCGAAACGTCAGTGTCCTTCTTTTTGTTGTTGAGGTTTCACGGGTCATTAAATTCGAGTTCGTGATTTTAATGAAAGATGGCCACCTGATATCATCGCTCTGACGTACTCTGATGGTTATGTCCAACTTTGCACTGCAACATCAACATTAAGAAATATATTCTTTGTATTGAACTACGGTTGAAATGTAGTTATACATTTTAATACCTAAAGGTTGGGATTTTGTAAAGTGAGATTTTATAGAGACAAATTAGTTTTGTCATAAAATTTTCTTAAAAGCCTGCTATGTGGTTTTGCAATGAAAATATGCATGTTTATTGTTAAAATCATATTATTTTCTTTATCTATTTGCCACTCACTCTACAAAATCCCAACCTTAACAATAAATTATTGTCTTAAAATTTAACATGAATATATATGGCCACCTGATATCATTGCTCTGGCGTACTCTGATTGTTATATCGAGCTTTTGCACTATAAATTCAACATTAAGAAACGTGTTTTTTAGAGAAACAAATACTCTTGAAATGTCGCTAATTTCCAGCTTAAGGTCTATTCTGATTATTAATTTCTCTAATTAAACTAATTAACAATCAAATGAATAGATTACCATATTTAACAAAAAATCATTGGCTTAAATTTTAACATAAAAGATACACTGATTCGTATGAAAAAGGACCGCTTTCAAATTTTGGGTGTTTAAATTTGATGATTCGTTCTCTAGTTGAATGATTCTTAAAGTGTATATAGATTGTTCGTATTTGTAACCTCTTCACAGATTAAAAAGGAAAATTTACATCTATCATATTATAAAGGGTACGCGACAGGGGCGTTTCGTTGTGTCTTATGCATGGTTGATTCGCGATATAAATTAATTATAATATTGTATTATATGCGAGTGTTTAGTGTTTTTATGCGATGGAAGCGACGAATGCGAGTAGTAGTGGTTCTAAAACCAATAATTCCAATCGTAAGCGACCGAATTTGGCAGGAGAAGAACTGAAAAATCTAAAATCACTAAAACTAAGGCAGTTGATATATGCGCTTCGTTGACAAAAGCCTGTGTGAATAGTGTGTTTCGTGCAATTACAGATGATGATCCCATTGCAAAAAAGAAGAAAACGTAAACTTGTGGCAGAAAGAAAATTGACGTCGACGAGGATGTCAAATACGCAATTCGCCAGATTATCCATGGTGTCCAGTGTCAACATGAGATTCCGACACTGAAGATAATTTCACTCGCTATTTCTGACGATCAATTGTTAATTACCTAAGTTATCTCGGAAAGTTCTTTTGAGAACTATGCACGAGATGAATTTTCGTCATATAATACGAAATCGGAAAAGTCTTCTTATTGAGAAAAACGAAATTGCCTTATGGCGAAGAAAATATTTGGAAAACATGCGAGATTTTCGGATATCAGACAGAAAACATTATTATTAAGACGAATCTAACCTAACCTAACCTAACCTCTTCACAGATTAAAAAGGAAAATTTACATCTATCATATTATAAAGGGTACGCGACAGGGGCGTTTCGTTGTGTCTTATGCATGGTTGATTCGCGATATAAATTAATTATAATATTGTATTATATGCGAGTGTTTAGTGTTTTTATGCGATGGAAGCGACGAATGCGAGTAGTAGTGGTTCTAAAACCAATAATTCCAAACGTAAGCGACCGAATTTGGCAGGAGAAGAACTGAAAAATCTAAAATCACTAAAACTAAGGCAGTTGATATATGCGCTTCGTTGACAAAAGTCTGTGTGAATAGTGTGTTTCGTGCAATTACAGATGAGGATCCCATTGCAAAAAAGAAGAAAACGTAAACTTGTGGCAGAAAGAAAATTGACGTCGACGAGGATGTCAAATACGCAATTCGCCAGATTATCCATGGTGTCCAGTGTCAACATGAGATTCCGACACTGAAGATAATTTCACTGGATATTTCTGACGATCAATCGTTAATTACCTAAGTTATCTCGGAAAGTTCTTTTGAGAACTATGCACGAGATGAATTTTCGTCATATAATACGAAATCGGAAAAGTCTTCTTATTGAGAAAAACGAAATTGCCTTATGGCGAAGAAAATATTTGGAAAACATGCGAGATTTTCGGATATCAGACAGAAAACATTATTATTAAGACGAATCTAACCTAACCTAACCTAACCTCTTCACAGATTAAAAAGGAAAATTTACATCTATCATATTATAAAGGGTACGCGACAGGGGCGTTTCGTTGTGTCTTATGCATGGTTGATTCGCGATATAAATTAATTATAATATTGTATTATATGCGAGTGTTTAGTGTTTTTATGCGATGGAAGCGACGAATGCGAGTAGTAGTGGTTCTAAAACCAATAATTCCAATCGTAAGCGACCGAATTTGACAGGAGAAGAACTGAAAAATCTAAAATCACTAAAACTAAGGCAGTTGATATATGCGCTTCGTTGACAAAAGTCTGTGTGAATAGTGTGTTTCATGCAATTACAGATGAGGATCCCATTGCAAAAAAGAAGAAAACGTAAACTTGTGGCAGAAAGAAAATTGACGTCGACGAGGATGTCAAATACGCAATTCGCCAGATTATCCATGGTGTCCAGTGTCAACATGAGATTCCGACACTGAAGATAATTTCACTGGATATTTCTGACGATCAATCGTTAATTACCTAAGTTATCTCGGAAAGTTCTTTTGAGAACTATGCACGAGATGAATTTTCGTCATATAATACGAAATCGGAAAAGTCTTCTTATTGAGAAAAACGAAATTGCCTTATGGCGAAGAAAATATTTGGAAAACATGCGAGATTTTCGGATATCAGACAGAAAACATTATTATTAAGACGAATCTAACCTAACCTAACCTAACCTCTTCACAGATTAAAAAGGAAAATTTACATCTATCATATTATAAAGGGTACGCGACAGGGGCGTTTCGTTGTGTCTTATGCATGGTTGATTCGCGATATAAATTAATTATAATATTGTATTATATGCGAGTGTTTAGTGTTTTTATGCGATGGAAGCGACGAATGCGAGTAGTAGTGGTTCTAAAACCAATAATTCCAATCGTAAGCGACCGAATTTGACAGGAGAAGACCTGAAAAATCTAAAATCACTAAAACTAAGGCAGTTGATATATGCGCTTCGTTGACAAAAGTCTGTGTGAATAGTGTGTTTCGTGCAATTACAGATGAGGATCCCATTGCAAAAAAGAAGAAAACGTAAACTTGTGGCAGAAAGAAAATTGACGTCGACGAGGATGTCAAATACGCAATTCGCCAGATTATCCATGGTGTCCAGTGTCAACATGAGATTCCGACACTGAAGGTAATTTCACTGGATATTTCTGACGATCAATCATTAATTACCTAAGTTATCTCGGAAAGTTCTTTTGAGAACTATGCACGAGATGAATTTTCGTCATATAATACGAAATCGGAAAAGTCTTCTTATTGAGAAAAACGAAATTGCCTTATGGCGAAGAAAATATTTGGAAAACATGCGAGATTTTCGGATATCAGACAGAAAACATTATTATTAAGACGAATCTAACCTAACCTAACCTAACCTCTTCACAGATTAAAAAGGAAAATTTACATCTATCATATTATAAAGGGTATTTCATTAAGAATGATATGGTTTTAATTTTAAATAAAACAACAAAGGTTTGACATATCAATTTAATTCTTGCTTTATTTTAAAGCCTGGACAATGCAGTTATGTTCGGAATAAGATATTGGTCAAATGTCCACCACGGCATCGTTGACACTAACGTACCCGATCGCTGCAAGTACTGATCACTCTGTGCAATAATTCCGGCTGTATTTCGCCAATAATTTTCCCTCTTCCCTTAGCAGCAAGCGGGCGTAGCATCAACTGTATGACACGTAGGCACATAGCGCCATCTTATTGGAACCACATATCTTCAATATTGATATTCTCAAGTTCTGGCCGTAGATATTCGAGTAAGATGGTCCTATAGTGGTCACCATTCACGGTTACGGCTGTTCCATGACGCGATGGCGCCGCTATGCCATAAACCTCATCACACAGCGAGTTTTTCGGAATGCAACGAAACTTCACGTAACACTTCTGGATTGTTCTCGCACCAATAACGGCACTTTTGCTTATTAACAAAGCCATTCAATCAAAAATGTGCCTCGAATGAGAAAATGTTATTTAGGCCAAAATCAGCATCGTGTTCTAAGTGCTCAAGGTCAGCAAACTCTCGAAGCAATCTGTGATCATTTGGTTTTAGTTCTTGAGTCAATACGACTTTATAAGGATGCAACCCCAGATTCTTACGCAGTATTCACCAAGTTGACGACTGAGAAAGCCCCAGTTGTTGCGATGGTCGTGTAATCAACAAATTTGTCTCATCGCCAACACAGGCCGCTGCAGCTGTAATGTTCTCCTCACTTCGCACGTTTTGTCGTCATCTTGAAACTACACACTATACTAAATATAGTAACACCTGGAAATAAAAAAAATATGTATTAGGAACCGAATAATCTCTATTTGAAACACTATCACCCATATTGAAAGACCCTTTACAAGGGGAAGCGTGATCTTTAGACTGTTTTGATTACCCTTTTGAGTACAACATACGAATTTTTTTATGGGAAGATATATACAATTTTATGTAAAACTCATAATTTTTCATAATGCAGAAAAATTCGAAATCTACATAAGTATAATTTTTGCTTTTAGTCAGTAAATAGGTTATAAATATGCATCATAATGTTGCTTTGCGTAAAGAATCACTAACTACTAATCTAAGAAATCCCTAACTAACTGTTTTTGTGCCTATCAGTGTACATAATACACCAAGAGCAGCAAACTCCTAATACGGTACTGCAATATATTTTTATCACAGATAATACTCGTAATCGAGGACACTTTTTGCTAACTAGATACTCCTTACTGCCATACCTTACCAATATAAGGCACCAATTTCCGTATTCAATAATATTGCTGTGAAATATTGTAATACGATAAAGCAATCGGAAATTACAGGAGCAATTGTGTCAAAAATTGTATTGAGAAATCGACGTCTACAATAAATTATTCTTTGAATAGGATTTTTTTCTCTTTTTCTATGGTAGTAGGCATTGAATAGGTTATGAGGTGGGTAATAAAATATGAATTCAGTTTTTATTTATATAGGGGAGGGTTATTATTTCGCGGGATGTTTTATTGAACGTAGGGAAATATTTGTATGTGAACAATATAGTACGATTATGTATAATTCATGTCCAGTATGGTGCTCTGGATTTACATAATGGGGTAATAAATTAACACTTTTTTTCAATACAATGCTCGACTTATAATACTGAGCAAGTACAATACTAATTTTTTATGGAAAGTAATTCCAAGCAATTGAGTTTTTCACAGGATATGTTTCCCTGAAAAACATATTTTGGTTACTCCTTTTATATTTTAAAGGGCTTCATTTTATATAGATACTACATAATATGTTTCTCATTTTGTTATAAGAATGTCGTATGTGAATATCATTTCCAAAATTGCACAATATATCGGATGGCCCAGAAAAAATCGTAATTTTTCATTACATCGGATGACGTAAAAATAGATTAATAACACAGGACTACAGGTGTTTTGGTGTCGGAGTATTTGGACCTCATGTCATGTATTTGATGTGAATTCAAATTTCTAGATATAACATTTTCAAGATTTCAAGAAATTTCAAGAAATTTCAAGATATAACATTTTAATGCAATATACGTTACACTATTTTAAGTTAAGTCCATGGTCAAATAAAAAAACGGAA
>CAXKVY010003180.1:0-32317 GCA_964058915.1 Tetropium fuscum
TAGATAGAAACGTCAGTCTTAAAAAATATTGAATTTATCCGTTACTTTTCTAACGCCCTGTATATGATAAGAACGGAGATATTTTAGAAAACACTTCTAGACATACGCCCCTGTGGAAATGAAACAACATACAAATAATCTGTATGATTTAAATTTGACGGTTCTTATAATTAGCTCAATAATGTCAATGTTGTTATATGGATATGGTTATTTTATAATAGTTATAACTTTATGATAAGTTATAAGAATGATAAAAATTGGAGGACTTTTCGTCAAGATATTTGAACTACTCATTTAAGTTTCTATCTGCATATCTGCGAAACTTGTGTCAGGATGTTTGACATGCTCACTCACATTTGTCAGAAATTAACTGTTAAATAAGCAGTGTATTGATTGATTTGAGATTGACGGGGGCTCTGCCCTTTGACGTATAGGCCTCAGTATGGGCCCGTCACGTCCCGCCTTTCGAGAGCTATACCAGTCCAGTTGCCTTAATAAAGCCAACGAGGCGGCTGGGACATAGCTCTCTAAAGTCCCTGGGCATCAGCATCAGTTGTCCCAGGTATTGCATACGTGTATGCAGGAAAGCGGGGCAATTCATCAGAACGTGCCCTGCTGTCTCCTCATCTTCCAAGCATCCCCTACACTCAGGGTCTTCCACAAGACCCATTACGTAAAGGTGTCGTCTTAGGTGGCAGTGACCGGTCAGTAGGCCTGTCACTGTTCTTAAGTTACATCTGCTTAATTTCAGCAGCTGTCTGGTCCTCCCAGCGTCGGGACCAGATATGAGTTCTTTAGCCTGTCTCATGCCTGGAGCAGTTGTCCAACAATGTTGAAACATTTGTTGGGCTAAAGTCTTCATTGAGAGAACCGCTGTGCTTCTGTAGATCCCTACGAAGGGTTCAGGCCCAGTAGGGGTCTCTAAAGTGTCTAATTTGGCTAGTTGATCGGCCTTCTCGTTTCCCGGTACACCAGCATGTCCTGGGACCCAGACAAGGCGTAAATTATTTCTCTAAGAGAGCGTCTCGAGGACAGTCTTGCATTCCAGAACCAGTTTTGAGCGCACTTCAACGGCACTAAGTGCCAAGATGGCAGCTCTACTGTCGGAGCATATATTGATTCTACCAGTTTGTTGTGGGCCAGCTAGCAGCTCCAGCCCACAGGATAGAATCGCAAATACCTCGGCCTGGAAGACAGTAGCATGTGCACCCAGAGCAAAGTATTTACTTATTTGTTCCGAGTCAGAAAAGACTCCGGCACCCGACATTCCATCCGCCCTGGATCCATCCGTATACCAGTTGGTTCCGTTGCGGATTGCCATCGGGGTGTTCTCTATCCCCCACTCCTCGCGGTCAGGGATTACGACCTCCAGGAAGTTCGAGGGATATAGTTTAGTGGGAAATAAGCAGTGTAATTGACCATTTAGTTAGGTTAGGAAAATCCGGGCGTGAAATTTTAAATGGATTCCTAAACACACTTCAGCAAATTTGACTGCCATGTATTTCTTATGGGAGATTCAACAGTGATTTTCAGACGGGTATTTCTCGGGTTTTGGGTATTTCTTAGTATTTAAATCTATTATACGTCAAACTTTAAACATATTTCTCTACAATTCAAGCCCAATTGTTTTTTAGACGTATGAGTTCAATATTTACAAAAGATTTGATATTAAAATGTGTTTTCCATGGACGTATGTCGGGTATTAGTTTAACATTTCTTACGCACTAGCGGCAGGCCAGCTGAGCTTTAAAAATTAAAAAGTCAGGTTAAGGGTTATGCTATGGATTGTCGGTGGAATGTTTATATAAGTATTTATTTGTTTATTACTATTTTGGTTAATGTTTATCGATTTTTTTATATTAATGATGGAACAATATACCTACTATGTACACTTTTATAAAAGAATAATGGATAAAAGGCCCAAATATGAAATTCTCCATATAAATAATAATCCAGTAAGTACCTATATACATAGATACCGGATTATTATTTATATGGATATTTTTTTAGCTAACTAAACAGATAACGCACAGCAAACTTAATGATACTGATGGAAAAGGCTCAGAAAAACAATAGATTTTTTGTAGAAAACTGCAAAACGTGAAATAGGTAAATCAATACAAATTCAGCGATGTGGCCACAAATATTTCCGGTTTTTAAATTAACACAATGAATTTATAATTTATTATGCAAGAAACTGTTATTAAATAAGTTTATCTAAAACCTTATAGTCCCTCTCAAGTTTTAATTTTTTTCTTGTTATTTTAATGATACAGATTTCGTTCTTATTAAAATATATTTTTATCTAAATTTTACAATCCTCTATAATAACTGTCATAAAACTTACTATCCGACAACATCGCAAAATTTAAGGACCATGTCAAATCCCCTCCATTCTGAACCATAGGATCAAGCAACAACATACGTTTTTTATACAAACATCGCCTTCAAAAATTCGTAATATTTTTATTTTAATAATGTTAAATTAATTTTTGAAAAGTCTCTCAGTCAACTAAAATATCAAGAAATTTATTTATACAACTTATTTCACTAACAGACACTATCTATCACGCCTACAGACGCACGCACGCACGCCTTAAACTTGAGTCCCCATAATTTGAGCCTGCCAATTTGAGATCCTAACCTAACTAATATGGTCAATTATGAAATAGCTGTGCCATGCTACTGTTTTCTACGACTAGTTTTATTAAAGAGTTTTTTATACCTTATTTTAAATCTAGAAAGTAAGATTTGCATACCTGCTTACTTTGTTGTAAAGTTTGCTATTCTAAAGTTTTTAATTTTATTTAGAAAATTATAATTTTATAAATAATTAGAATGTTGATATTAAGTAGGTAAGTATCTTAACCCCCAATTGTTATCTTATAACAGTAAATTCAGCATATTTATTAACGACACCATGTGTTAATGTCCTCCACTTAACAGCTACCAATGGGGGTGCTGTGATTGTAAACAAATATGTGCCAAGATGGAGGATGGTGGTATGTGACAGTAGTGCCATTTTTTATGGAGATATACATTTCCAAAAGGTAAGTTCTCACAAGTAATCTTACTGGTTTTACTAAAAAATGTAATATCAATTATTTCGAATATATTTTATTATAAAATAACAGACTTATCTGTAATTTTTGTTCATGTATACTTGTCAAAAATTGCTTTTAAAATTTTAAAATAATTTTTTTGTCTTCCGTGTCACCTTTTTAACTTTATAATTAAAAAAAATGCTTGTACAGGGTAAGTCTCTTAAGATTGACACCCCCCTTATCTCACTTATCCTTTGCCGATTTAACTCATTCAAAAAAGGAGTAGACGCGGTTTTTGATGAATTTTTATAATCTGAGCACGGATATTAAAAATCTCGTAAGATATACAGGGTGGAAAATAAAACATGATTTTTTTTAATGGAACACCCCGTATATTTTTAGACCAAAATAATGTCCTTAATTTTCTAAATAAAAAAATATCTAATTGTTATATAATCACTCCACCTGTTCGTGAGATATTACTAAAAACTTATCACATTACGGGTGTCAATTATAAAACAAAAAACATATCAAGATACCTCTGGAAACAATGCCATTTATTGAGATAATAAATAAATAATATATAGGTGACAATAACAGTAGCGAGTAATAACAATAAACAACATAAGCCTAATAAAAACAAATAAAAGTCAATATTAATACAGTAACACAATAGAGTATCACAATTTTATTTATTATTACACGTAACGTAATTAAATATTTTCCACGTAACCACCACTATTCTGAATACACATTTGGCATCGCTTTATAAAATTGCTTCTCACCCTTTGAAATATATCACCATTTTGGTTTAATTCCTCAATTTTTACACGTATGCAATATGCATTCTTTTAACTCATTCATATTATTAAAAACCCCAGTTTCGTATATATCTTGTTTGATCGTACCCCAGAGAAAAAAATCCATAGGTGTTAAGTCCGGACTTTTAGCGAGCCAATGTATAACACCGTGCCTTCCTATCCAAATAGGATATTTTCTGTTTAGGTATTCGGTGACGTTCCTTGCAGAGTGTGGTGGTGCTCCATCCTGCTGCCAAATAACAGATCTGTTGTCCACTAAATTAATATTATCTAAATAATTTTCAACTGGATGTTGAAGAATATCCACATAACGTTGTGCATTTAAGGGCCCATTTATAAATACAGGACCTACAATAGCATCCTTGTGGATGCCACACCACACGTTTACAGTTTGGTATCCTTGTTTTTTTATTTTTTTTACAATATGTGGATTTTCCGCTAGTAATGTGCATTTTTTCTGTTAAAAATTCCCGCAGTAGAAAAACTGCTTTCGTCAGTCCAAAAGACATGACTTAGAAACTCATCATCTTCCTCTATTCTATCAAGTATGTCTTTGCAGAAGGTTAATCTGTCTTGAAGGTTGGTTTCGTCTAAATATTGAACGGGCAAAATACTATATGGTTTAAAATTATGGCGATGTAATATTTTTATCACACTTCTTTGTGATATATCCAATTCTATTGCTGCGGCATAGGATGATTTGGATGGATTTTCAGCAAAATATTATAACGTGTTGAGTTCTGTGTCTTCTCCTGCTTTTGTTCTTCGCCTTTCCCTTTTCTTGTCTCTCAGAGATTCGGTATTCCTAAACTTTGCATAAATGTTTTTAAAACTATTTTTGGAAGGAGGTAGCCTTTCTCGAAATAACCTAACATACTCCCTCCGAGCAAGAGACTTATTCTTGTTGCACTGAATATAAATTTCAACTAACTCTTCCAATGAATATACCATTTTCAAAATAACTTGCTTCTTTACGAACACTACGTATTTTTTACGCTATTATCTAAGAGAGTGAACTACTATCTCACAAAAAATTGGATGACATCTGTCAACAAATAGACAATGCAATGCATATTTGCATTGTCTGTTTCCAGAAGTATCTTGATGTTCTTATTTTATAATTGACACCCGTAATGTGATAAGTTTTTAGTAATATCTCACGAACAGATGGAGTGATTATATAACAATTACACATTTTTTGATTCAGAAAATTAAGGACATTATTTTGGTCTTAAAATATACGGGGTGTTCCATTTAAAAAAATCATGTTTTATTTTCCACCCTGTATATTTTACGAGATTTTTAATATCTGTTCTCAGATTATAAAAATTCAACAAAAACTGTGTCTACTCCTTTTTTGAATGAGTTAAATCGGCAAAGGATAAGTGAGATAAGGGGGGTGTCAATCTTAAGAGACTTACCCGGTACAGGCGTTAACAATTACATGTTTTTTCAGTCAACTTTTATCTTGTGCACAATTTTGTGCAAAAATTGACAAAATTCTTAGAAGTATATGGATAGTTGGAAAATTTAGGATTAATGGCATATAAATGGGAAAAAAATGATTTAACCCAAAAAAAACAGAAAAGGATGTTTTTATGGGTGAGACATGTTTTTTACGAGTTTCGGCAAAACTAGTCCCATCAAAAAAAGTTGTAGATAACTGAAAGATTTTTTGAGAAACTTATTTCAGCCATTTCTCAACATAACCCCAAAACTATTGAGAAAAACGCCAAAAATATTTTTTTTATTTTTATCCCTCAAAAATAATTGGAGCAATTCGGAAAGTGTGTTAATATATTTTATCGTCTTTTTCACATTTTTTAACTTTAGCAGTAAATATCTCAACGAAAAAAATTTTGCAATTTTTTTAAATATCCTTAGATAAAATCATTCGCTGAGCAACTTTTTTCTCTAACTTTTAATCACTACTTCTTCCATTATTGAGAGAAAAGTGAAAAATGTGCCGTTTTTAAAATTATTTTGCAATAAAAAACCATGACGCGTAACTCGCTAATTTTAAGTTTTTTAATGGTTTAAATAAGATCTTTCATTCAAGCCCTATATGTGTTTGAAAAATTAAAACACATTTTTTTATTTCATCTGGTGTTAAAAATTTAAAATCAAAGATTGTACTCATATACTACATATATTGACGCCAGATAAGTTAACCTTATATGAGATATACTATAATTATTATATTATTCTTAATCACGATATATGTAAAATTTAGTATTCAAATCCATCCGTTCGTTTATTTTGAAAATGTAACATTTTACTAAAACCTTTGTTACTCTTTCTGCATAAAGTCATAGGAACAAATATCTAAAGAGTTTTAAAGCAGGCACGTATGATAAACACATATTTTATAAAAACTAAAATACAAAAAGTTGGATAACAGCTGTGTACAATATAGAAGTTGACTCAAAAATCAGGCATTTATTTTACGCCCTGTTTTTCTAACTTTATATTAAAGTCAATTAGGGAGATGAAAGCCAATAAAATGTTCTTTAAAACGTACAAATCCATACATTTTTGAGTTTCAAAAACAAAGTATATGATATCTAGGTATACAAAGATGATAAAAGGACACATGATACAAAGACAATGGTATGTCAGCCCGCAGGTAATGTGACGTCAGGTGGGGTGCGAACGAGTTACTTCCGTAACACGGTACCTATAACGGAGTAAGATCAGATGTGTAGGATGTCGTTTTTTTTAGCTATAACTAAATGGGACATTCAACATCATTTAGAGCATAGTTTTGGCCATTCATCATGTGAGTTACAACTATTTTAGTCGGGACGAATTTTGCAAATTATTTTTTTCCTTGCCCGCGAAATAATTTGAAAAACACATTTTTTAAACATACATTGGGCTATTAAATCAACGGCTCGGGATATAAGCATGAAATTTTGGCTACTTATAGAAGACATTACAGTGCTTCTGATGGCAAAAATTAAGTTTTTAAAATATGAGACGTTTTCGAAAAAAAATAGCCTTAAAATCGCTACTAGCAAATCTGTGCACGGAAAACTTCACCCTGCGGAGAGCTATGTTAATTATTAAGAATGTATATATGGAATTTATGTATGGATATATGGAATGAAATAGAGACAAAACTATGAAAACGTTTTTTTTAAATCAGACTTACGGTTTTCAAGAAAATTTTCAATGCACTGCGTTTTTGTAGCGGAAGAAGTGCGAACAAAGAACAAAATAATGCATTTGAAACACCATACCTGAATTTTAAATTACCACTTCAGACGTATCACTTAAATATAGTATATCTACTATTATCTACGTACCATTATTTAAATTTATTTTATCCACTCTTTTGCACAGTCACCCATTGTTTTGACAACTCTTTAATCTTGGGGATACTCAAGTTCTCAGTTTGGATCTAACTCCGCGTCCTGGGAGCTCGGTCAGGCACAATTATTATGATTTTGTAGAATGAAAATGAACTTGCCGTTTTTTTCCGATATATTCGATACCACTCATGTTTCTAAGCTATTGTGTATTATTGATTTTATTCACAATATAAACCAAGTAGATTGGCTAGAATTACATAATCTTAACGTAGATTATTGTTTTCATTATTTCATTGATATTATCATCTGGTGTTACAACATAAGTTGTTCACTCAAGAGAATAAAAATTAACTCAAATAATTATGAAAAGAATATAATATATAAGAACAAAAACAAAGAATGGCGAACTAACGAATGATTCAACAAAATGATATTTGAGAAATCTATTTTGGTTAATGATCAGTATCAAAGTTCTTCAATATAAAATATTTATTTATTGTTCTATAAAGTATTTGAGGTTACTTCCTTTGAGTGTTTCGAGTATAATTACAACACCTCGCGACAGCGCGTGTTGGCAATGTTTAAAAAATTGTAGCACATATAATAATAATACTCACAAGTATCCACCGCTGTGTATACCTACACAAAACGCAAAATCTTGTCAATTATTGTCAATCTCAATTTGAAAACAACAGTCGCTTGGTATTTACTTTCAACTGTGTAAAAATCGCGCCTAAAATCATGTTGGCGAGAAATACGTCATGTGAGGTGCAGACGCACCACTGACCAATTTTCGTTTGGCAACCAGACATACCATTGTCTTTGTATCATGAGTTACATACACTTTTAACCCTCAGAAGCATACGAGAGTAGCATTAAGCTTCTAAGCTCTGCCGTTGGCCATCAATTATTTTTTCGTCGCCATTTTACATTATGGGTATGATGGTGACTTTTTTCAATATATTCTTTGATGTTTGAGAAATATACGATAGAAACATTAATGACCTGACATACCATTGTCTTTGTATCATGTTACCTACCGAATAACGCTGTAAATAAAAAAGTGTAGTAACGTTATGCGATACCTGGTATACTAATGGGTATGTTAATACTCGCAGTCTGCGGTGTAGCTATATCCTTATTAATCGACTTCTCCTGCTTTCTCCACTTTGCTCTTCGGTTCTGGAACCACACTTGCACCCTGGCCTCGGTTAAGTCTATCCTCAATGCTAGTTCTTCGCGAAAGAACACGTCCGGATAGTGCGTCTTGTGAAAGGCCCTTTCCAGCTCTTCTAGCTGGTAGTTCGAAAAGGTAGTCCTAAAATATCATAGTTAGTATCAAATTAGTTTCTCACATTTTTCCGATGGGAACATAGAAAAGGGGAAAAGTTGGTTGGTTCCCACTTTTGTTTAGCAACACTAAAAATTTGAGTAATAAAATGCAGAGTAAGTAAGAGTAAACATGAAATGAAATTACCAGTTTCTCTTCACTTTACTTAACCAAATATCTCGTCTTGTCCTTTCATGGGGTCTTCCAGGAAAAGTGTAAAATTTCACAGTGCCGTCAGTATTTCCGTAATTATTTTTAGACCCCACTACACAACAATTGTTTCCAGAGTATAATGAACGTTTATCCATACCACAACGGGGACAATTTAATAATTTAAGAGTACAAAATAATTATAACCTACAAAAGGTCTATTCTGTCAAATTGACTAGCAAGAACTTACTAGTTGGGGGCGCTGGCGTAAAATTCGCAGGTCGCCTATAGTGTCATTCTGAGATTACGCATGCGCACTAATCCCATATTTTCATTTTGTTCTGTGAATAAACTTAGTACAAGTAAGGAAAATGTTGAATAACATCAATTAAGACAGCTTCTTCGGACATTTTTTAAAACTCTGAACGACAAACACCTATTTAAAAAAACAGACTTGTCACAACAATATTAATTATTTTAATGTAGAATTTTAGGTTAGATTTAGGTAGTTTGCAATCGCAAAAATCATTTCTCTGTGCCACCAATACAGACCAGCCAACCCAAGAACTGTAAACTAGACAGGATAGTTACATCAAGCAAATCTGTCAGTCAGCATTACCGCAACCCTCTATACACCGTGACGTAAGCGCGGGTACAAGAGAACTCTGACTTGTGGAAGCATTGAACAGTGTCTTTTTCACGTATTTTACGTCTTTTTAAATAAATCACCAGTTTTTTAAAAAGTTAGATTTCTTTATTGTGGTCGAGTAGGTACGTATTTTCTGATGATTGAAAATATTGTTACATTTATACACTCCCCGGCACAAAATTCCGTCACCCTAAAATTTTGCCCAATTTTGATGTTTTATAACTTTTTTATTCTTCATCTGATTTTCATAAATTTTTTACCAGTCTGTAGATCAGTTCATTGTGTGTCTTTTTAATTATTGTAAAAAGTCCTATTTTTCGTCCAGGCAATATTATACAGGGGTAAATCAAAGTGTTGTTTTTTGTCGTAAACTCAGAACACCCTGTGGAAAAATTGAGGCGAATAATTTTGTTTACAAACTGCTTGCTGCCATCTTAGACGTATTGTAAACATTTTGTTTTTTGATTCATCCCATTATCTCATTTCTTCTGCGAGCAGCAAAATTTTAAATGAAACGCTGTTAATTTTATCATTTTTAATTAAAAAACATCGACGTTGGCTAAATACGCGGTTATTGTGACAGAATATTTGACAGTACAGTTAATTTAGTGTGTTGTCATCATGGTAACTACAGCAGACGTAGGTAGAATTGTTGCCTTAATAGAGGATGGCCGCAATAAGAGTTATGTCTCCCGTACTCTGGGAATTGCGCGGTCTACAGTTTGTGATGTTTGGAATAGGTATCTACAGACGGGAAACTTTATTAGGCGGCAAGGCTCTGGCAGAAGGAGAATGACCACTCAAGCTGATGATCACTTTGTCATTGTGAGTTCTTTAAGAGATCGAAGAGCTACTGCTGTGTATCTAAAAAATGACTTGCAAATGGTACGTCGAGTAAGTGTAAGTGAAAGAACGATACGTAGAAGATTGTTAGAAGCAGGATTGCATTCACGAAGGCCAGCAGTATGTCCAAAATTGCTTCCTCGGCATCGAAAATACCGACTGAGATTTGCAAGAGCGCATGCTGACTGGACTGTAGAACAATGGGGAAACGTACTGTTCACAGATGAATCCAGGGTTTGTTTAAGGTCGCCGGATAGTCGTGAACGGGTATACAGACGTAGAAATGAAAGATATGCAGACTGCATCATATCTGAGCGACTGCAATATTACGGTGGTTCAGTCATGGTTTGGGCGGGTATTTCTACCGATGCACGTACTGACCTTGTATTTGTTGAAAATGGAGCACTAACCGCCCACCGTTACATTGAGGAAATCCTCCAAGAAATTGTTGTTCCATTTGCTCCTTTCATTGGGAACCAATTTACATTAATGCATGATAATGCTAGACCTCACGTTGCACGGGTAGTGAGCGAATATCTGGATGAGGTTGGACTTCCAAGATTGGACTGGCCCGCATGTAGCCCGGATCTCAACCCAATCGAACATCTTTGGGATGTTCTTAAAAGAGCACTCCGTCGCCGTCCTGTGCAACCACTAACCTTGCAAGACTTACGGCTGGCGCTGACAGAAGAATATCAGGCTATTCCTCAAGACAGAATAAGTAATCTTATTAATTCGATGCCACGAAGAATGCAAGCTGTCATTGCTGCGAGAGGAGGACATACACGTTATTAAAATTTGTCTTTGTTAATTAATTTTGTGATATACCTAGTGGATGTTTTTGTTAATAAAAATAAGCTTGAAATCAGCGTTTCATTTAAAATTTTGCTGCTCGCAGAAGAAATGAGATAATGGGATGAATCAAAAAACAAAATGTTTACAATACGTCTAAGATGTGCGATGAAACGGCTTATCTCAGGGTTTGGTTGCTTAAAAGTGTGGGATCTGGCTAGGAGAAATAATAGTCTCTTCTGGTAGAACTTCGGAAATATTTTAATGGACGTTGCAAAAATGAGGCTGCCCCTCGCAAGTTGGTATGAAAAACCACGAAACCAGTAAAAACTAAAAACTAAGTTAGGGATGTCAATATAAATATCACATTTAAAATTTAGGGCCGCTCTTACCTAAGTGACCAGGCAGATAACCAACAGAGAGAACTCTGTTCGTTGATATTCGACCACAAGGCTCTCTTAGCTTAATTCTTTCACGTACGTAGGTATAGTAAGGATACACCGATGTTTCAATCTACTGTTTTAATCGCGTCTATTTATGACACTTTTTGTTGGGCGGGCGGTTTTTTGGCCGGCAGGAATTAAACTCAAATAAATGAACGCGTACGCCAACTGTTGGTGGAGCTGGGGATTACGGTAGCGCTAGCTAGCTCACTACAAGAAAACTATCGTTTTCTTCCTGATGTTTCGTTCTGTCATAGATGGCAGCAAACAGTTTGTAAACAAAATTATTCGCCTCAATTTTTCCACAGGGTGTTTTGAGTTTACGACAAAAAACAACACTTTGATTTACCCCTGTATAATATTGCCTGGACGAAAAATATGACTTATTACAATAATTAAAAAGACACACAATGAACTGATCTACAGACTGGTAAAAAATTTATGAAAATCAGATGAAAAATAAAAAAGTTATAAAACATCAAAATTGGGCAAAATTTTAGGGTGACGGAATTTTGTGCCGGGGAGTGTATTATTATCGGAATAGGTGCTAATTATTAAAAAGAAATTATAGGTATAATACTGCAATGTAGAATACAAATAGGGAGGAAACAAAGTTGTATTCCTTTTTTAATGATTTTAAATAAATTTTAAACAATGTTTAGACTCATTTAATTAATTTATTTGGATTGAATTAATTCCTTAGGGATTTTTTCTGAATTATACTGTGTACCAATTACGGATGAATGGACAGACGTATGGATCTAATTTTTTTTATTTTTTGTTTTTATTTTTTGTTGTGTTCTAAAATGGATAACATTCTTTGTGTTCTGAAATTAATATATATTTTAATTGAAACAACTAAATATTTAAAAAAGCAGTCAAATACAAATAGCTTACAGATAAAACCTTATTCAACAGGTACCCAAAATATTTTTCCTTAATTCGTCAGTATAACTACATGAGCAATTTCAAAGAATGGGTCTAATAGGCCGGTCCGTGAAGCTGGCTTAATAATCTTTGCGATGGGAGTAAAGCTTGTATATTTTATAGTTCCAACATGACTAGTATTTGTGAAAAGATATTCTGACACGAACAACAGCAACAACAAATATGGTATAAAAATAACTGAAGTATTTACTACCTACTTTAAAAAGTAGGTAAGAAGTATTTACTACCTTTACTAAAAATAAACAAACAGTACTTATTTTAATTATATTTTTGTAGACATGCTTAATAATCCTTTTCTTAACCTTAATTTGAGTAGTCTATTTCCAAAACTCGTTTTGTCTCTTTTAGCAAATCGGCAAACCGAAACAAAAACGTTTTAAAAATCCTGTTTAAAAGAAAATTAACATTTTCACAAACTGTTCTTACGATTACTAAGCTTTTTGAATGTTTATTATGTGAAATAGATGCATTTTGGTATACACTTTTGTTCAGTAACCATAATTTATTTTGACCAAAAAATGATAAGACGAGTTTTGGGAACATTATTTTAGAGAAAACCACACATTTCAAAAATGAAATATAATACAATTATATTATAACCAATATGTATATAACTGTATTTTATGTTAAAATACATAAATATATGTTAAAAATAATAAAATTTATGTTAAAGTAGCTTTTTTTACCTGTTTGTTTCTCGTGGTGATAAAAAATAACAGGCACTATATGTCTCTGCTCTTAAAATATATCTAAACTTAAACTCACACAATGAAAACACACATTTAAAAAGTCATCCAATAAGAAATACATAAAACAATAAAAATAAACTATTACAATACCCCGAAAATCAGAAAATCTAAGCTTGTCAACTGTCACAGTTATAAAATACCATTTAACCTCATATTATGTGTTAGGTCTTTTCCCGCTTTAATTGTACCCGCGCTTACGCCACGCTGCAGCGCGGCCGAGGAGATAATTAGATGGGGGACGTCGGATATAGAGCTAAATGGGAAGTAACCGTCCTGTCTAGTTTAAAGTTCTTGCAGGCAACCAACCAACAACAAATTCTCGATATTCACACGATGTTTGACGATGTTTGCCGATTCTTTACCGAGTACACCCGATTTGGTAACGATATCAGTGTGATATCAGTAAGAAATAAAAATAAACCAAATCTTATCGACTATATATAGCTTACGGCTTAAGTCTTACAGCAGCGTACTATAAATGGTTCTTAGTATTTCTTTGTGTTTATTTTTGTTACGGCTTATCGTTAAAGCTTAAAGATTATGTTATCGAAACTATAAATTCAGCTTTATCGTTATTAATACTTGCCTGTAACGTCTTTGTTTTCTTTTTGAGCTGATTGTCATGCCAGCGGAAGCATTTTCTTCTTCGTTTGAGTTGTAATTTTGTAGAGTGTCTCCATAATCTGCAATAATTTAAACAAGTCTAATTAGCCAGTATATGTACCGGGTAAGTCATTAACAGAGGATGGCCATATCTGAGGAACCGTATGACATAGAACGTTGGGGGAAAAATCTATAACAAAAGTGAACCAGAGGAAACGCTGGAAATTATTTTCAAGTTTGTAAGATTACCGCTAGAGGGCGCTACAGTAACGTTAATATAGAAATATGAAATATCTCGTTAATTTGCTATGATGAGGCGTCGTGAAAATATGTTCTTGGATTTTAGTAAAATTTTGAATAACTTTGGTCTTAAAATGTTTTTCATAGCTCTTAAAATTAAGTGGTGGGGGGAAGGTAAACATTTGTAAAGAAAAATGGCGATTACCCCGGTTTAGCTTAACAGAATCAAACGAATTTGGTTTAATTGGAAAGAGCATTTTTTACATTACCATTGCTAGAATAGAATGTGCAAATTTAATAGTTGCCGCGGAAGATAGGTGGCGCTGTTTGAAATACAAACAAACTCCGTTTTTCTCCGAAATTTCAGATGGAAAATATGTTTATTCTCAGTCATATAGAAAATCAAAATTGCAAGAAACTAATAAAAACCACAACTGGGTATCTTATTTCTAACCGGAGATATTAATAAAAATATATTTTTACATTAAAAAAGTAGTGAAAAAATTATACCGATTACTCGTACTGGTTATAAACGGTGAAAATAAGTAAGGATAAAGCTAGAAACATTTATTTATCAATTATTTATATATATATATATATATATATATATATATATATATATATATATATATATATATATATATATATATATATATATATATATATATATATATATATATATATATATATATATATATATATATATATATATATATATATATATATATATATATATATATATATATATATATATATATATATATATATATATATATATATATATATATATATATATATATATATATATATATATATATATATATATATATATATTGCATTGTAGGCAATTGATAAAAACCATTTAAGATTTCTTTTTAACTGGCCTGATGATAAAAGAGGGATAAAAATCGAAACGACAGAGGGATAAAAATCGTCAGAAACTTCGGAAAAATCGTCGTAAAAATTTTTCGACTCAGTTTTTAAAGAAGCTTTTGTCTACATTTTTTCTATAAAGCAATGCCTGTACCTATCTCTGACCCAAAAACAGTTATAAACCATAAAGCAAAAAGTAAAAAAATCGAAATTTTGGCTTTTTTCTTTTTGTTTCAACATTTTCGGCGTAAAAAAATGTTTCAAATTTTTCAGTAGATAGATAGTAGTAGTAGTAGATAGTCGAATTTGCCACGTTCTGATTATTGAAACCCTGGAAAAGTAGGATTGGGAACCGAAAATCATTCGATCGGAAAAATATTGCAATTCAGCATTGCTAGCGTGGAACCGCCGAGAGTGGAAAAGGACAGGTGGTTTTTGGGCGACGCGACGGGCGAGTGTTTCGAGGGGACTTACTAGTTTTGATTTTTTTCGTTTTCTGAAATTGGTGGGTAGAAAAAAATTACTAGTGAATTGTCCTTAAGAAATTTGGTGTAAAGGTTAGGTTTGAGTGTTAAAATCGCGGATGCTCAAGTAAGAAGTGAAAGCACGGTTGTAGGGGGTGAACGTGTTGTTATTGGATTTAAAGCACAAACGGTGCACTTTTCAGCTCAACCAGAGAGACGGGGATTGATTCTGCATTGTAAGCCTAGGAGTCATCGAAATTGACCTAACATATTAGTTAGGTTATCAAAATCCGGGCGCGAAATTTGAAATGGATTCCTAAACACACTTCAGCAAATTTGACTGCCATGTATTTCTTATGGGAGATTCAAAAGTGTGATTTTCAGACAGGAATTTCTCGGGTTTTGGGCATTTCTTAGTATTTAAACCTATTATAAGTCAAACTTTAAACATATTTCTCTACAAATCAAACCTAAATTGTTTTTAGACCTATGAGTTAAATATACAAATGATTTTAAATTAAAGTTTCTGTTTTCCATGGACGTACGTCGCTTATTAGTTTAATATTTCTTACGCAAGAGCGCCAGGCCAGCTGTAAAAGTAAGGTTAAGGGTTATGTTATGATATTGTCGGAGGGTTGTTTATTTGTTTATTACTATTTTGGTCAATGTTTATCGATTTTTTACATTAATGATGTAATAATATATCTACTATGTACACTTTCACGAAAGAATAATGGAAATAAATGGGCTCAAATGTGGATTTCTCCATATAGATAATAATTCGGTAAGTACCTACCTAGATACCGGATTATTATTTATATAGACATTTTTGTTATGTAAGGTTTTTCATTAACTAACTAAACAGATACCGCACAGCAAACTTGATGATACTAATGGAAAAGCCTTGGAAAAACAATGGTATTGTGCTTTATACCTTTCGATCGAATAGATGTTCTGCACTTATTCCTATCATATGCATACTCTGTTCAGGTCGGGGCAACCAAGAACAAGATACATCAGTTGATCCTGATACTGAATAATGTACTTTTAATACATTTAATTAGTCATCAAATTGAAAAGATTTTAAGTTAACTTAGACTACATATTCTGGCCTCTAGGAAAAAATCACTTATGGTTCCGAGTTTGATTAGGCAGGTACTCTATTTTCACCCATTTTCTAACCAACACTCAAAATCAATTATTCGCAATCATAAAAAAAAAGATAAGTCTGTGATGAAAACTGCAAAACGTGAAATAGGTAAATCAAAATGAAATGAGATTACAAGTTACCTAGGACACAAATATAATACAAATTTAGCGATGTTGATGTTGCCACAAATATTGCCGGTTTTTAAATTAACACAATGAAATTATAATGTATTATGTAAGAAACTCTTATTAAATAAGTGTATCCAAAACATTACAGTACCTACACAGATACTGTGGTACCTCTACCTCTCAAGGACCATATATGTCAAACCCCTTCCTCTCTGAACCATTGGATCAAGCAACAACATACGTTTTTCATACAAACATGGCCTTGTAAAATTGGTAATATTTTTATTTTGATAATGTTTAATGAATATTTTAACACTCTCAGTCAAATAAAATATCAAACAATGTATTTATTCAACTTTTTTTTCACTAAGAGACTTTCTATATCCACGCCTACAACGCCCTGAACTTGAGACATCAATACATTAATTTTTAAACTAGGAACCCGCGCCAATTTGAGATCATAACCTAACTAAAATGGTCAATTGTCAACAGATTGTCATCTGTCAAATAAGTAGCCATTTCAGTGAGTAGGCGTAAATACATATGGGGTAGGTAAGTTATTATATGCAGTTTTAACAAATCTAATTAAAACCCTTCCTTGCTACACACTTAAAATTAAATTACAATATCCCTTAATTCAATAGATGTGGACATAAGAAGGCCTGTAATTCAATTTGAGATAATTCGATTTCGCTAATTTCAAAGTTAATCACCCGCCGCCGTCGAATGAGAGATCGTAGTGTGCTATGATAAAGAAATTGCTATCGCCCAAATAACCTCAACTGCGAAACGACGCAGTTTTTACTTATGAGTGGGTACTCGTGTATTATTTTTTCGCTTAATTAGACAAACGCGCCTAATAATTTACGTACCAAATTTCTCATCGTGTCCTTCTTTTTCGTGCTGCGGAAAACTGCTCAGTAGGCCTGTTATAGTGTAGGCGCCGTTGGTTATGTTGTCCATTGTGTCGTTGAGGTCGTCATGGATGCTGTGATTTTTTGTTGCGTTCAAATCCATAACGATGCGATCTAGAACGAGTACAGTGGTAAATAAATGGGGGTCGCACAACGATGTTCCATGGCATGTTTAAATTGCTTGAAAAGGTAGGTATGTCTCAGATATTTATGATATATGAGGAATATAACTGTAATGATGCTCGTTTTAACCAAGAATGAGACATTTTAACTGCATGATTTAATAAAAATAAAGTAGCGTTGTTCAACTTCCGGTCTGCCATTTAGTGTACTCAATTTTCAAATTACGTATTTATTATTTTTATTAATGTTACTCTAATTGTACAAAAAGTTTATTGCAGATAAAACAACATGCTTATTATTTTTGATGCATATAAACAATTCGTTCTAAATTAAATTGATATAATAAGTAAATGCAGACGTCAAAATTAGAACACTAATGGCGGTCATCCGCCGCGCCATATAGCCACACTATCCATAAAACCACTATGGATTTACCATCACGCACATCTCACCATCACATCATCGCAAAAGAAACTACCAATACATGAAGAACGATTCAATTGAGATGAAATGTGAACGCGATTTTGTTCTCTAGATTATAATTATTTTCACTCCTGTAGATTTTTTCCTATCACCCTGTAGATTTTCCATACAAAACCTAGAGTAAACAGAACTGCAAACATACATCTTACTGCTAACACTCACCTAGAAATCTTACTTATCACTTATTTTGACTCGAGAATGATGAACGTTGCTTATCCAAGCACCCTCAAATCGGTGAAACCAAATAAAATATGACGAATAAAATATGAAGGAAATAAGTTTTGTGGGCACCCACACTATCCACCACATAGGGCGACGTGTAAAAACTAGTTTCCACAAAGAAAAACATAGCTCGGTTCGCTATTGTTCGTAAAAGTACTAGTTTCTCCGTCAATCTAGTAGTCTTGTATTCCCGTTTGAATGTTACCGCTCGTTGTCCATTGTGATACGGTGAAAAGCCGGGAAACCTTGCAAAGACCAGATTAGAGCTTATTTAACTCCGCGTAAGGTTTCCTGAAAAACAGGGACTCGTGATTTTGATATATACGCGTATTAATTTTAATCGATGTCTACATTATCTGAAATTTACCTAGTGTACCTACAATAATAAATAAATAATATAATGATAATAATAATTCTAAAATCCCTATAATTGTTATATAAATAACCCATATAAACAACCGATATTAGTTAGGTTATGAAAATCCGTACATTTCTTAGTTCTTAAACCTATTATACGTCAAACTTTAAACATATTTGTCTACAATTCAAGCCCAAATTGTTTTTTATACCTATGAGTTAAATATACAAATGATTTTAAATTAAAATGTCCGTTTTCCATGGACGTACGTCACGTAGTAGTTTTAACATACCTTACGCAAGAGCGGCAGGTCAGCTGAGCTGTAAAAAAGTCAGGTTAAGGGTTTAATCCAGTCAGTATAAGACAAAAAAGACCTTTACCTTGCAAAAGGTGGGGTAGTAATAATTTTTTAGTATGTTAAAGTCTAGGCCTTGACCAAAAATCCAAGTTTTC
Organism: Tetropium fuscum; assembly: GCA_964058915.1. Classification (NCBI taxonomy): domain Eukaryota; kingdom Metazoa; phylum Arthropoda; class Insecta; order Coleoptera; family Cerambycidae; genus Tetropium; species Tetropium fuscum. Next base: position 19,095 of record CAXKVY010003180.1, read on the forward strand.
GACCAGCGGACGATGCGCTAACTCTCTGCTCAACTACTCTGTTGTATGCGAGTCATGGAATTCACGTCCGATCTTACTTCTCTATATAACTTAAGCATTCTGTATATCTCTATCCTATCATACCGAGAAATACGCAGGGAATGATTTTTAGAGTCACGGGGTACCGTACTTCATAGATGACTTGATGTAAAATACAGTAAAATCACCAGCCCGGTTGTGTTACGTCATTGTCGTCATATTTTTTTATTTTCGCGGCCTCTACCTTACTGAGGTCCCGCACGAATATAAATATAAATTGAGCGATGTCGCCACAAATATTTCCGTAATTATTTACGTGTGTAATTATTTTTACAGCCCACTGCACAACTATTGTTTCCAAAATATGATGAACGTTTATCCATACCGCAGCGGGGACAATTTAATAATTTAAGAGTACAAAATAATTATAATCTACAAAACGTCTATTCTGTCAAATTGCAAATTGACTAGCAAGAACTTACTAGAAATGCCGTTGGGATCGCTGTAGTAAAATTCGCAGGTCGCCTATTATAGTACCTATCAAGTTTTTTTTTGTTATTTTAATGATGGAGATTTCATCTTTATTAAATATATTTTTATCTAAATTTTACAATCCTGTAGAATAACTGTCATAATTTCCCATCCGACAACATCGCAAAATTAAAGGATCATGTCAACCCCCTTCCACTCTGAACTATTGGATCAAGCACCAACATACGTTTTCTATACAAACATCGCCTTCAAAAAGTCGTAATATTTTTATTTTAATTATTTTTAATTAGTTTTTGAGCAGTCTCTCAGTCATTTAAAATATCAATAAATTTATTTATTCAACTTATTTCGCTAACAGATGCCTTTTTAACAGATGCATTTTAACATGCCTTGCCGTAGTCATGTTTTGAAACTTAACTCATTTTTGAGCTATTTATAATCATGATACTAAGAGTACAAGATATGATAACTTGGGAAACGCGTTTGGAACAAACTTGCGCATGACGTCACCCCGTGACAAAAATGTATGGCGATATATGGAGACGGAAGCTTTTTATATGGTTTTATTATAAAGTTTCGTTATGATTCGACTCGATATAACTATTTTGGACATTGTTTAAGTATACAGGGTGTTTACGAACTTGAGAAACATTTTGTATTTTAATTTTTCTCGGTTATTTACCGGTCACTTTCATTAGGTTTATTTTTTGTAAAGCATTTACTTTTAGCATAATATATTATCATGAATTAAAAATAATCTCCCAAGTTATTAAATGCCCTGTATAGGTAGATACAAAAAAGAACAAGACAACCCAACCAACATGATATTACCGCTCATTAAAGGGCCTGTACCCCGAACACTGGCAAATAGCTGGTGTCGGAGAGCTGGGAGCTGGTGCTTTGCCGTTAAAGGTCTACTACCGCACGAACTGGAATCAATGACTATCCACGTCTATAATCCTTGAACTGGAATGGCACTTAGTAGAAGGATTATTTGTAAAGAACCTGTACATTAATTAGTAATTACGGCATTAGACTATTATTAGATATAAATATACATTAGTTTATTTTATATAATTAATTATCAAAACCGTCACAAAATAATATTAACTAATAATGTTCATATTTCCTTTAAACATACGCGCTAATTTAGCTATTATTTTTTATTTTCTTCCCGTGTCGTGATGCTGTTCTGATTTTGCAGATGACGGATGTTGTTGTTTGGTTTTTGAATTTTTTAGTGTTTTTTACTATTTAGAGCAGGCATCAATTTAGCATGTACACACAACCGCACGAAAGATAAGTTTTGACATAACCATAACCTAAGTTTTATTTGGCATCTTTAGCCTTTAGCTAAGATTTTCGTTTATAACGTATATATTTCATACTCTTAATTATTTATTAATATAATTATGTCATCCATAATTAAAGAAAAAAGTAGAAGGCAAGGACGTGAAGGTACAGCATTATCTTTCAACTTCCACTTATTTTTGGGCAATTGCAATAATTTTTCTTTAACATGAAAATCATAATCAGAAAAATGCAACATATCCTAGCATTTTTAATATTAAAATCATGCGTTTGGTAGCACTTTTGCACCCATAATTTGCAAATCTCTGCTGCAGTTGGAAACTAAAGTATCGATATGTACTGGAAGAATTTTTACTTTTTTATTATTGTTACTGGTACAACCGTTCATTGCATAGTAAACCATTGTTTATCACAATCACAAATGAACAAAATAATTAAAATAACGTATTTAAACTTATAAAATAATGTATTTAAACTTTAAAATAATGTATTTTAAAGATGTGTCAAATTTGAATATTTGAAATTTGTCACGGAATGACGTCAGCAGAGGGAGAGAGATAGGGGATCGCATGCGCGTTAGCATATCTTGTAGTCTTAGTATCATGATTTATAATTGTTTCTAGCGGAGAGCGCTGTCATTTGTCTTTCCATCTTTGTCATGACATGTATTGCTGAACTTTCTACGGTAGGCCGGGCGGACGGACGGCCTTTATAAATTAGGCTTTAGCGGTGTGGTCACAGAGGAGTACTTGTGTGGTGTCATAGAAAAAGTATACACTGTTTTCTGTGGTGTGGTGCGATTATAAATCACAGGTTTGGAGATGACTTGTGACGGGAACCGGGATCCTAACCTAACCTAATATTTTCTGTCAGCTATGTATGTTTTTGTTTTCTGCAATTTGTGAATTTGATTTGAGCTCAAAATAAGAATATAAATACGTTTGTTGACATATTTTCACTTTTAAGCAATAAATTACGTTACATATATGGCATAATATGTAACCTCAAATCTTTGATTTATTTACAATATATAAGCCTCAAATATTAACTAGATTTAAGGCAAAACAAAAAATATTTTAACCAGTGTAAATTCTGTTTTGAATATCGAGTTTCCACAATATAAACATATTATTTCCCGTTGTACTTAATTTGTTTAGGAATCCCTGAAAAATGACGTTCAAAAAAGGTTAGTTTACATTATTATGAACATCGTTTGTATTATTCTTGTGTAAACTACATATTTTCAGGTGTTGATTCTAAGGTATTTCGAGCAATTCAGCATGTGGACATGGAAGAGCTTGCGAAATGCACCGAGCAGGAGATCAGACCGGTTCTACCATGTCTAGTTAGAATGGGGTTGATTTCTCCATTGGATACGTCTAAAAAGTGCACTAGCATGAAAGTCGACATTCTTACAATTGTCTCTGGGATGGAATTGGTAAATTCCATAGTTGCTTTATTGTCCATTGACTTTCACAAATTGGAAATCGATGTCAAAAAGGAGCAGCAACTTAGACAGAAAGGTAAATAAAAATTGCACCTGAAATATCAATATAATATTTAACGTATCCTAGGTAATACTATACAGAACGATTCTATATTAATCGGCAACCTCGCAAACACTAGTATGGCGTTGGAGTACGAACGTAGCGACATGACCAGACGTCTAAGCATTCTCCTGGGCGAACTGCTATATATTCAATCACAAATTCAAGAGGGTAGTGAGAGTTCCGATCAAGATTTCTACATTAAATCATCAGAGCTGTTTGATAACGACATTTTCGCCGAGGAACTGGCAGATATTATTTGCATAGCTCTTGCCGAACTGCCGACTACTTTGAATATCTCTACCTTAACTGAGACTCTGCTGCACGTTCACAATGGTCCAGCGATCGTCTGTAGACTAGTCGCGAACTTCCCCGATAGTTTTAGAGAAGGTCAGTGAATGTATTTGCATGAAAAATTTCAGGCGTTCCAATTTTTTCACTTTATTTTAGTTTGTACTTATCTCATCCAGAGTGGTGAGAAGCAGGAAGAGAATATATCGAGCGCCGTTCGTGCTAGTACTATTGCATTGCTTTGTAAAATGAACCCCTCTCAGGCTTTGACCATCCGAAGTAAGTGCGTCGAGCTGTGCAGAATGCCAGCGCTGGCCATAACGCTGTCTCTGGAGCATGTCAACAAGCACAGTGACGTGGAAGACGAAGGAGATATGGTAGCTTTTGTTTCCGGACTTTTACTTGGCAACGACCAAACTATAAGGTAGGTGTTTAATCATTGAGGGGTATATAAGGGAACTGGGAATGTTTTAGGAATTGGATTGCGATGTTTATTCGCACCGGGCAGAAACGCAAGGGGGAAGTGTCTAGTAATGCCCTGCAGCAACTTAGAGACGAGCTGCTGCGGCGGTTGCAAAAAATTTTAGAGGCATCACCAGACGGGCAGCTTCCCGATAGTTTAGTGGTACAGGCGTCTGCCCTGCTGCGACTGTATTGCGCCCTTAGGGGTATTGCTGCTATCAAGTAAGTTGATATACGCGATTTGTCAATCGTAATATTCAAAATTGTGTTGAAATGTTTTTAAAAGCTAACAAATTTCCTGGCAGATTCCAGGATGAGGAAGTTAATCTTATCGTCAAGCTTCTAACGTCTCATCCTAATCCGACTCCTGCAGGTGTACGTTTTGTTTCAATCGGTCTCTGTATGCTGATTGCCTGTCCGTCTTTGGTGTCGTTACCGGAACATGAACGGAGAAGCATAGAATGGGTAAGTTTCCATGTTTATGTTATAAGATTTGTATAGTATAGGTATTTGATAATCACGTAAAGAAATAATTATTTTTCCTAAAAAACTCTCCAAATACCGCCGTTGTTTTAAGTGCTAGCGAAAAAAAGTTCAAATAAAATATGTACTGTACAAAATTGCGCATAATTTACGTCCTATTAATTTTTGTTTCCTACCTATAGTTTTCGTTTTACGGCTTGCCAAAGATGCAATTTCAAACAAAATCAAATTTTCATAGCGGACTACAATGAAGATCGAAATCAACTAATTCTCTAATATTATTTTTCTGAAAGGGCAATGTTTTCTGAGTATGCCTGATTTGATAGGTTTGGTTGCATATTACAAATGATATGATTTTTTGAAGCAGACCGCTACATACTTCAATATAGGGTTTTTTAATTGTCCATATCTACAGTTAATATTTGTTTATTATTTTTGGCATAGGCGACTATTTCGAGCCGCCGCCTGTCAGCATTCATTGCATAATTCCCGATCGTGAAAGCTGCCTGAGTCACTTGGCCGCTACTGTTTAATAATTATTAATCTAATGAATATTAGTTTTACCTGTAATATCGAAACTATTCAAGTATAAGTAGTAATTCCGTTAATTTTACTTGCTCAAAAAATAGTAATGACGTTGACAAAAAGCATATTTTTTATTACGGGGTGGTCACAAATTACAAAATCTCAAAAAATTTTTAGTTTTCGGGAAAACGCTATTATTTATAAAAGTTTTTACTTGCCCAAAAAATAGTAATGACGTCGACAAAAATCATATTTTTTATACGGGGTGGTCACAAATTACAAAATCTCAAAAAATTTTTAGTTTTCGGGAAAACGCTATTATTTATAAAAAGTTTTTCCTTGCCCAAAAAATAGTAATGACGTCGACAAAAATCATATTTTTTTTACGGGGTGATCACAAATTACAAAATCTCAAAAAACGTTTAGTTTTCAGGAAAACGCTATTATTTATAAAAGTTTTGGTTTGCCTAAAGTAATGTCGACAAAATTTATGTTTATTATAAGGGATGGTCAAAAATTACAAAAAGAAAATGTTATTATTTATAGAAGTTTCTACTTGCCCAAAAAATAGTAATGAAGTCGACAAAAATCATATTTTTTATACGGGGTGGTCACAAATTACAAAATCTCAAAAAATGTTTAGTATTCGGGAAAACGGTATTATTTATAAAAGTTTTTACTGGCCCAAAAATAGTAAGACATCGACAAAAATCATATTTTTTGTGTGTCCAACCCGTATGGTCACATATTACAAAATCTCAAAAAATGTTTAGTTTTCGGGAAAACGCTATTATTTATAAAAGTTTTTGCTTGCCTAAAGTAATGTCGACAAAAATTATGTTTATTATACGGGGTTGTAAAAAATTACAGAATCTTAAAATTTGGTAAGAGTAAAGTTAGTACTTTTTGATCACCACGTATAAAATTTTAATTGTCGAGAAAATGTTATTGATTATAAAAGTTTTTACTTGCCCAAAAAATAGTAATGACGTCTACAAAAATCATATTTTTAATACTGGGTGGTCACAAATTACAAAATCTCAAAAAATTTTTAGTTTTCGGGAAAACGCTGTTATTTATCAAAGTTTTTGCTTACCTAAGTAATGTGGAGAAAAATTATGTTTATTATACGGGGTGGTCAAAAATTACAAAAAGAAAATGTTATTATTTATAAAAGTTTCTACTTGCCCAAAAAATAGTAATCACGTCGACAAAAATCATATTTTTTATACGGGGTGGTCACAAATTACAAAAATCTCTAAAAATGTTTAGTTTTCGGGCAAACGCTTTTATTTATAAAAGTTTTTGCTTGCCTAAAGTAATGTTGACAAAAATTATGTTTATTATACGGAGTGGTCAAAAATTACAAAATCTTAAAATTCGGTAAGAGTAAAGTTTGTTCTTTTTGATCACCACGTATAAAAAACTAATGATGATTTTGCCACAATTATGTTTCTATACGGGGTGATCATAAATCACAAAGTTTACTCTTACCAAATTTTAAGATTTTGTAATTCTTAACCACTCTGTGTATACAACACAATTTTTGACAAAGCCATCACTAATTTGAGGCAAACAAAAGCTTTTTTAAAGATAATGAATAAATAGCATTCATTCGAAAACAAAAAAAAATGAGACTGACTAATTTTTGACCACCTCATGCAAGATAACTCGTTTAAAACGACAAGACCTTCAGAGTCAAACGAAAAAAAAATCGTAACACAACTGCATTTTATCGGGAAACGAGAAGGCTGATCAGTTGGCCAAATTAGGCACTTTAGAGACATCTACTGGGCCTGAACCCTTCGTAGGGATCTACAGAAGCACAGCGGTTCTCTCAATGAAGACTTTAGCCCAACAAATGTTTCAACATTGTTGGACAACTGCCCCAGGCATGAGGCAGGCTAAAGAACTTATATCTGGTCCCGACGCTAGGAGGACTAGACACCTGCTGGAACTAAGCAGATGTAATTTAAGAACAGTGACTGGCTTACTGACCGGTCACTGCCACTTAAGACGACACCTTTACATAATGGGTCTTGTGGAAGACCCTGAGTGTAGGGGATGCTTGGAAGATGAGGAAACAGTGGGGCATGTTCTGATGGATTGCCCCGCTTTCCTGCATACCCGCATGTGACACCTGGGATAACCGATGCTGATACCCAGGGACCTTAGAGAGCTATGTCCTAGCCGTGCTATGGCATAGCCCCCGCCAATCTAAATTTAAAACTGGATTTTATTTTTATTCAATTCACTTGAGAAATTTTTACCAGATACAACATTGTGAATTTTTTTTGTATACATAATATAAAGAAATATCAGATTCAACTCGTTTCCACACCACCCTAGAGGTACAGTTGATCAATGCGGTATGAATTTTTAAATTATTGACCTGTTTCTTATTCACACGGCGCGAAACATACAGACGATAATATTTTACATAGTTCACTAATATGTGTTCTCCAATTTAGTGCGTTATCAATATAAATTCCCAAGAATTTTGTAGATGAGACTTGTTCCAAAGACTTGCCATTTATTCTAAGTAGATATGATTCGTTGTAATTTAAAATTCTGGGTGTTGTTGATTGAGATTTGTTATAATAATTATAATAATTAATTACAACTAAAAGGTTCAATTTTATTAGCCTAAGGACCAGTCAACTAACGTTGACAAAAACATAGGGGGGAAGTAAATATAAGGGGGAAATTGAATGTGCTAAATACCTTTCTGTGTTGTCTTCTATACGCTGGAGGCCTCCTTGTATCTTCAGGTGGAACCAGGTGAATCGTTGCACAATAGGGTAGAAGCACTGGTATTATGGATATGTTGAAGGGTAGTTGAGGTGGAGTAATAATGTTTCAATAACAATTATTATTTTCGCGTGCAATACGACGAGGAGTTGAAAGTAGGTGTGTATAGGATGAGTGTCAATGGGCAACTATGGTTTTAAAACAAAAGAGAGGGGATGGAGTGTTGCATTCTCTGTCTATGAACTAAGATTAAGGGATAGTCCCTGAATAACTAAGATTATTGAGTGTTGCCTAATGTCAAGAAGTTATTTCCTGAACACTGGGAGTAAAATTAATAAAAACCGTTTTATTTTCATTTAGTAACAATTTATCATATTGAAACTTTGATACAAAAAGATTTGAATTACCATTAAAAGTAAAGTAAAAGATAAAATTTGAGTTGTGAATCTTGAATTAAAGTATGATACATATTAGATATGTAATTTTTGTGATCTTAAACCACTTATCGGTTGTTTCGATGCCTTGACTATATCCCATATCTGTGTAACCTCTCATTGTATATATAATTAGGGTAACATGTTTATATGCAGAATACATAAATAAATAAATGAAATAATTATATTCATCACTCCCACTTAAAGAAGATCCTTCACAGGTGCAATGGCTCGTAAGGGAAGAGGCCTATTTCGAGTCGGCCAGCGGCGTCACCGCCTCCTTTGGCGAGATGCTCCTCCTAATGGCCATCCACTTCCACAGCAACCAACTGAGCGCAATCTGCGATTTGGTTTGCGCCACTCTGGGCATGAAGATCGCCATACGTCACAACAATATGACCAGGATGAAGCAGGTGTTCACACAGGAGATATTCACCGAGCAGGTGGTCACAGCGCATGCTGTCAAAGTACCCGTCACCAACTGCTTAAGCGCTAATATGACCGGTACTGATGAAACGTTTCAAAAATAAATACAATACAGCATTTTAATCCCTCTCCCTTAGGCTTTCTGCCCATTCACTGCATCCATCAGCTGCTCAAGTCCAGGGCGTTTGCGAAGCATAACGTAAACATCAAGAGCTGGATCTACAAGCAGATATGCACCAGTGTCAGCCCGCTGCATCCCGTGCTGCCCATGCTCGTGGAGGTGTATGTTAATAGTATAATGCTGCCCAATGCTAAGAATACCGAGTACACTAATAAGCCGTTGACCGAGAACGAGATTCGCAAGGTAAGTTATATTTTTTTATAATATTTTATATTATATTCTCTTTATATGTTGAAATACGTTTTTGTTACGTCACTCAGCAGCTTATTATTTACAACATCATTAATACATATTTAGGATATTTTTAAGAACATCACCTACAAAAGAAGTATGTAGACATGAATGTTAAAAAAAAATGTATTTCCGAAGGTTAAATTTACGTTTGCAACATCATGATATTAACTAATGTCAGAAGTTTTTCAAAAATGTTTCCCAATTACTTTTTTAAAACGTTACTAAACATACTTTAGATGTTTTTTGCCTAGTAGGAAGCTCTTGTACCAAGTATTATTTTATTAATTGCACATCCATATTTTTTGTTCTAATTATTTTACTATTTGCTGGCGTATGTTGATTATACTTTTATATTAATAGTAAATTATGAAACTATTAGTGTAGTTTTCGGTTGGCTGAGTAAAATACGTTTGAACTACTCGCTGAGCAATCCGGTAAATGCCACCTAAAACAGTTCCTAACTTGTGGTGAGCAAAATTTGTATAAATTTTAATATATAATTGGCCAATCTGTGTCAGGTCTTCCAGAGTTCGGTTTTCGGCCAATATTTTGACCAGAAACAGTCCATCTTCACCATGGACTTTGACTTGAACTCTGAAAACCAAGATGTTGTTGTGGACAACACCAGCCTAACCCCACAGCTCCTTTTGCTGTATTACTTGCTGCTCTACGAGGACTGTAGACTAAGCAACGCCAACGTACTGGCCTCTAGCGGTAGGAGAGTTAAACGGTACACCTCTGAGTTCATGTCGGAGCTGCCGATAAAATATCTGCTACATCATGCGCAGAAGGACCAGAGCTCCTACTCAGGTAAGTAGCTCTAATTTATTCTTAGATTTACTTAACGTAATGTCATTTTTGTGTAAATCTAATATTCTGACACTTGCAGGACTGTTTGGACCCTTATTAAAGTTACTGGCAACACACTTTCCACACCTGACGCTCGTAGAGGACTGGCTGGACGACATGGCGCTCCACACCGACCACACACCCATCCAACTGAGTGAGTTAATGGTCATCGAGGCCCTAAACGACCTAGAAACCAAACCCTCCAAGTGCGCCAAGCTTTTGCAGACTTTGGTGAAGCAAGAAGCGATCGACATCTGGCCATTTGCCGAAGTGTTCACTCAGTTTGCCAGGAAATTTCTAACGGACAGTGTACCGCGTTACCTGCAGGACTTGTACAAGGACGTGTGGTTCAGGCTGAACACCGTTCTGCCCAGGAGGCTGTGGGTGTTAACGGTGAAGAACCTAGTGGACGATTTCTCCAGTTTGACTAGAATAGATGTGGCGGAGGATCCTCTGCAGGTACTGCGATGCGATGAGAAGGTGTTTCGCTGCGCTCCCATGTATGCCGTGGTTCTGAGAGTGCTGAGGGCCAGTCTGGCATCTTCCAGGAGTCAGCTGACGCAGCATTTGCACGCTCATTTGAGAGTCGACCAGTCAGGGCAGGTCATAAACGAGAGCGATAGGGACGAGATGTGCAGAGCATGCATTGCTTCGCAGGTAAGTGAATTTTTCAGTTTTTGTTGTCTTGAGTCGAGAGTGCGTGATTGATTTTTAAATCCATGCCAGATGATCTAGTGGATTAATAACTATAAACAGCTATTTCGCAACAAATTATTTTACACAGTGTTGAATTTGACCATAAAAGAGAACGGAATATTATTTAAAAACATTGTTATCCATTATATTCTACGTGAACTACTGTCTAAAACTGCTGTAGTTTATAAATCCCGCGAACTATTCTTCTTCCTCTTGATAATTGTAGGTGGCCATTTTCTTGTCTAACCTAGAAATTGGTACTGTCACTTAAAGCTCTCCCAAACGTTTTTGCAAAGTTTTCAAGGTAATCAGTTCAATAAATAATTGACAAAAACATGGAATACGACAATAGAAGTTTTAAAGAATCTAGGTACCACAAGAGGCGTAAGTCGCGGTCTCGCTCACCCCCAAGAAGCAAAAAGAGGCGCAGATCCCCGTCTCCACGTAACAGGAAAATAGAGGATTACAAACACGAACTAGTTAGATTTCTAGATGAGCAAGCCAACATAAGTAAGCCTGATGACTTTTGGACGTTTTACGGCAAGTATCAAGCATTGCAGGCCTTGAAGAAATCAGACATGGACAGGAGCAAGACCCTCAATATAAATTTCATGGAAGCATCTAGTTTACTGTATGATAAGTTACCAGTGTTAGATAGAAGAGGCGAGAGAGTGCGTATATCCAACGGGGATTTTAAAGATTTCTTACTGACAATTAGAGTGTATCAAGATTTCCAGCAGAACACGGCCTTCGCGAAATTGAAAAAGCTTAAAATAGCTCAGAACGACTTGCCAATCGCCCAGTATAAAAACACCATCATCGAGAAGTTAAAGGATACCAGGGTGATGTTAATCGCAGGTGATACTGGTTGCGGCAAGTCTACGCAAGTTCCGCAGTACGTGCTAGAGGCGGGGTATAATAAAATCGCGTGTACCCAGCCAAGACGGATAGCTTGCGTCAGCTTAGCTAAGAGAGTAGCCTACGAGACACTTACAGACTATAAGAATACCGTGGGGTACCAGATCAGGTTTGAAAAGACAAAACGGGCGGATACAAACATTATTTTTCTGACAGAGGGTTTGCTGTTAAGGCAGGCTTCTGAACAGGAGACGGTGAATTCGTATGACGTGATAATTTTGGACGAGGTACACGAAAGGCATTTACACGGAGATTTCTTGATAGGTGAGTAGCGTTTTCTTAATTGAAATACAGTATAAATATATGGCTTGCTTCTATAATATACGGTTTTCGCTACCTTTAAAACAGAAGAGGTATTTATCAATGAAACTTTTAAAATCTTACAGGTATAATGAAATGCCTGCTGCACAAGCGCAACGACTTCAAGCTAATCCTCATGTCCGCCACGATAAACATCGAGCTGTTCAGTAACTACTTTGCGGAGGAGAATGTAGTGGTCATCCAAGTACCAGGGCGCTTGTACCCGATTGAGATCCAGTACAAGCCCATCGTCAAAGACCCATACGAACGAAAGCGTGAGAGGTTTGATTGCACTCCGTACCTGCAGATTCTCCAGATGATAGACGACAAGTATCCGCCACATCAGAAGGGGGACATGTTAGTATTCCTCAATGGGTTTTCTGAAATATCGACGCTAGCCGATGCAGTCACCGAGTACAGTCAGTATAAGAAGAACTGGATTGTGCTGCCGTTGCATAGCACTCTGTCACTCGAGGAGCAGGATAAGGTAAATATATTTTTATTCAAATGTTATAGATCATAAATTTCAGTTTCGTGAAAAGATATTGCGATCGGATATAGTCAGAAATACAGGGAATAATTTTACTGCAACACACACCTTTTTCCTTGTCAATGGAAAATGTGTTATGATTTATGTATTTATTATTAACGGGTAACACATGTTATAAAAATTAATTATGATTATTTACATTTCTAAAGGCATGGGAAGGTAAAACTGGTGGTTTTTCTGTGGGGTAAACAGTTAAAAAAAATTCGGCAGTAACATTTTTTGGGGAAGACTGTACGACATCTTGCGATCGTTATCAAATTTCCAGAATGCACGAGGGTTACTGTGGATATCATTTTGAATCTTGTGTATATAGTTTTGGTATTCAAGTGCACTTAATTTTTACATTCTAAACGTAATTAAAAAAACGATAAATTATTGTAGTTCATATGTGGTACGTTTATGCTGAGTATTTTCTTTTCTTGACGTTTTTCCTCTGCTTTCATTGTTTTCACAACTAAAATAATTTGATACGGAAAACACCCTAAAGGTTTAGAAATTTCAATAATCCACTACCCGTGTGTTGCAGGTTTTTGACTACCCCCCCGAAGGTGTCAGAAAATGCATCATTTCCACCAACATAGCCGAGACGTCGGTCACTATAGATGGCATTAGATTTGTCATAGACTCTGGGAAAGTTAACAGGATGTCGTATAACACGAATGTAGGCGTGAACAAACTGAGCGAGACGAACATTTCCCAGGACAGCGCAAAACAGAGAGCAGGTAGGCTTGATATTTTGCATCGAGAAGCCATCG